>JAHRHZ010000223.1:23474487-23529237 GCA_024137785.1 Ginglymostoma cirratum
TCTGTTTTCTCCCTCACAGATGCTGCCAGACTTGCTGAGCTTTTCCCTAACATTTCTTGATTGATTTATTGTTGTTACATGTAGAGATACAGTGAAAAGTGTCATTTTGCATGCTATTCAGGCAGATCATTACCAGAGTCTGAGGGAAATGCCCAAGAAACTGAAAATTCCAATGGGCAGTTTCCCCTCACTTAGTACCCTCTGAAAGTATGCATTTAAATCAGAGAAGTCAGAGAACCCTGCAGCAGTTATTAGCTACCCAGGAAAAGTTAGATGAATAAATACCTCATCTAACTCCTGGGCAATTATTAAAGTTACCCATGACATACCACACACACCTGAGCTACAACTTCACCAGACACCTCTAACCAACCTTATGTGTTCCCTGGGGCCGAACAATTCCATCTCTTACCCTGGGACCTAGTAACCTTTAACATCCCCCACTCACCATGACTAGACTCAACACCTGATTGCCAGTTGATCTGACAATCCCTCTCCACCCTTCTTCCCCTGACCTGACCAACCTACCTGCCAACAGACACAATTGCCATCTTCCTGCACTCCCACCACCACCCCTCTAGGACCTGACACCCTCTCTATCCCAGGATCAAATCACTGCCATCCCAAGACCTGGCACATCCATTCCTGTGTAGCTAGAGCTGCCAGCTCCCCTTCCCCTTGCTGAACACAACACCCCACTCGTATACTCCCTGTCCTGCCCAACCCAAGCCAACCCAACCCATCTTAAGCATTCAATTACTTAACCACCACCCTTCCGATTTTGCATCATGGCACCCCACCCACCTGCCACTCTCACAATCAATCCACCTGGCTCCTATGCACCTAGTGCCTTTACCTAGCACTCTACCCACCTGATACCTCGCCCCCACACTTACCTGGCATGATATCTAGCTGGCATCCTATCCATCTGGCACCCTACCTACTTGACAGTCTTATCACCAGGCACCCTAACATTACACTTATCTCACATAATAAAACTTCCATTGGAGCTGACAAAATGGCTAGCTGTGCTGTTGGGCACTTAGATCTTCGAGCATTGCAATTACTGCCATGAAGAAAGGAGCATGGGTTTGTCTTCCTCCAACTATCCTGCACTATGAAGACGCAGTTAGATTAAAGGTATGCTCCACATTTTTGCATGACCTGAATCCTCTGCTAAAACCGAGGAGATCTTTCTTAACGTAAAAAATAGAAACAAATTGGCAATCTGACTATAACTACCACTCATCAGAAAATCCGGCCCAAGATTCCCTGCAGGAGCTCAGAATTTAATATATTGGTCTCTCCATGACAGAAATATGAGCTTTCAGGCTCAAGCTAGGTGATACTTAATCAAAAAAAATCCTTGATTTTGATAGATTGTTCTACAAATGCCAGTCATTTTGTTTTTCTGTCACTAAAAATTAAAGCTATATGCTTCAATGAGTATGTGGCACACTTTCAATCCATCAAGCAGAAACAAGAGTTAAAATGGAACAAGTCATTCTGTTCCCAGCTCTATCTGGCCAACTAAAATTTGAAATTACAGGCATCAAGGGCATCTGCCCAAAGCCAGCCATGTTTTTTAATGATGTTCCAGGCAGGTTACAGCACAGGTGAAGGCTATTCAGTTCAAATGTTCATAATTTTTTTCTGCAATATGACTTAACCTAGTCTCTCTCCCTTTCATTTTCCCTATAGCAAAGCAGTTTTTCTTCAAATAATTGCCCTATTTTCTCTAAAGACCTCAATTGAATCTGCCACCCCCATACTCTCAGGCAGTGCATTCCAGATCCTAAAGGCTCACTGCTTAAAAAGGTTTTTCCTCATGTAGCCATTGCTTTTTTGACAATCTCTTTATATCAATGTCTAGGCCCGAAACGTCAAGCTTTCCTGCTCCTATGATGCTGCTTGGCCTGCTGTGTTCATCCAGCCCCACACCTTGTTATCTCGGATTCTCTAGCATCTGCAGTACCTTTTATCTCTTATCTATGGATCCAGATCTATCTGTTTATAAGAACAGCCTCTCCCTTCCTATTCTGTTCAAACCCTTCATGAATGTGCTAAAACCAATTGTCAAATCTCCCTTCACTCTTCTCCTTTACAAGGAGAAAAATACCAACTTCCCCAACCTATCCAAGTAATGAAGTTACTCATTCCTAGAACCATTCTCATGTATCTTTCATACAATCTCTGTAATATTTCCACCTTCTTCCTAAAGTGCAGTCTTCAGAACTGGACACAATATTGTGATTGAGTCCAAACCAGTGTTTATGGATTTATCGTAATTTCCTTGTTTTTGTTTTCTCTGCATCGATTTATAAAGGCAGAATCCTATTTGTTGTGTTAACCACTTTCCTAATCTTTCTTGTCACCTTCAATGATCTGTGCAGCTCTGCCTTGGTCTCTGTCTACTACCTGCATTAGAAGTGTACTCTTTATATTGTCTTTCCTGGTTCTTCCTACTAAAATGAATTGCCTCACTCTTATCAGCATTAAAGCTGATCATCAGCGCTCATCTGTCCATTCCAATATCCTCTTGAAGATCAACACTATCCTCCTCACAGTTTGCAATACTTTAAGGTTTGTATCATGTACAAATTTTGAAATTTTACCCCATATGTCCAAATCTGGGTCATTAATATATTGCAAGAAAAGCAGAGGGTCTAACACTGACCTCTGAGGAACCTCTCTGTATAACTTCCTTCAGTTCAATAAATAGCAAATCACAACTGTTTCCTAGCACTAAATCAGTTTCGTATCCACGATCCTCCTGTCCATTTTATTTCATGGATTCTGACTTTGCTGATGAACAGCATTACCCTCATCAATCATTTGTTATTGCATCAGGGCTCAACTGTTATTTTTGTTTGATTCATGAGCAACGATCTCAGGATCCAGATACAAAACTAAAAGAGACCCTAGTAACTGCAGACACCTAATTTTTTAAACAGATTTCCTATGACCAAGAGGAGTGTCCCCACTGCCCTAGATTTTCCTCTCTCTTGAACGATGAAATCTCTTCCTTCAAAACTCAATGCATCTACCTTTCACTGGGAAACATTCCAACAGGTTCATGGTAATGACCTCTGTGATATATGTTTTAATGACTGGTTGAGACTCTTTGCTATTGCTTACACTTAGGAAAGGCTCTCATTGTGCTATATTCCTACCAGATGTAAACATCTGTAGTTCAAAGTATCAGGTGTTTCTTCTTCCCTGGAACCAAAAACCTATAAGCATATCTCAGCTTCTAAGTGACTATTTTGCCCCGGCCTTACTTCACATAGTGCAATTATGTATTCTTTTATGTTAAATGTGTCACATAAAAAGTCACAGAAACAAATTTCAAAGCATACATTGACGTCTTTTTAGTGCAACTTAGTCATAACAATGTATTTATGATCACATTATTTTACTCTTTAATGCCTATTTCACCGAATGGATTGTTATTAAGGAAATTCTGATTTATATTAGCCAAAGACTATAGTCACAATGATTTCTCTGATTCCAATAACTTTTATTTTTACAAAAGCCAAATTATTTTTAGTTTTCAATGAATCTTCACACACTTCAAAGTAGCAAAAGTCCTGCATAAAATAACCTTTTCTCCCTACCTGTATCTATGAATGCACGAACTCCTTCTAACCTGCAAGCTGTTTTACCACAGTGATTAACTTCTAATTATGTAAACCGTCCAACCAGAGAAGAGGGTTATACTGGACCTGGTTTTGGGAAATGAGTGAAGAATGGGAATGAGCTAGGTGGGTGCACTTTCAGTGGGGGAACTTTTCAGGAGTAATGACCATAATGACGTGAGATTTAAGATACCCTTGGATAGGGGTAACAGCAGTCCGTAGATGAAGATATTAAATTGGGGGAAGGCAAACGACAACAATGTTAAGCAGGAACCGGAGTATTTTGATTGGAGGCGGCTGGTTGAGGGTAAATCAACATCGGACATGTGGGAGTATTTCAAATGGCAGTTAATAAGTGTTCAGAAGAGACACATTCCTGCGAAAATAATGTATAGGTATGGCAAGTTACGTGAACCTTGGATGACCAGGGACGTTGTGACCTTGGTCAAAAAGATAGGGAAGCATACATAAGGTCCAGGAGGATGGGAACTGACAAAGCCCTTGAAGTATATAAGGAAAGTAGGAAATTCCTGGAGGCCTGGTATTCCAATCGGAACTCCATCAACAAACACATTGAATCAGACCCTGTGTACAAACCACTGAGAAACAGAACAGGAAGTAATACCAATCACGCCAGCAAACCTAGGCATATAAATAACAAATAGGACAGAACACCAACGCTTCACCGGAGGCGCACTGATGATGCTACCTAGCGGGGTGACAAAACGTTTGCAACCAAACCCACCATCTCAGCGAGCAAGTCTACAACCTCATCCACAACCCAGTCCACAAATCTCCTCGAAAACTTTGAATAGACAGCATGGTTTTGTGCAGGGGAGGTTGTGCCTCACTAACTTGATCGTGTTTTTTGAAGAGGGTGACGAAGGTGATTGTTGAGAGAAAAGCACTTGATATTGTCTACATGGACTTCAGTAAAGCCTTTGGCAAAGTCCCTCATGGCAGACTGGTACAAAAGGTGAAGTCACATGGTATCAGAGGTGACCTGGTAAGATAGATACAGAACTGGTTTAGTCATAGGAGACAGAGGGTGGCTGTGGAAGGATGCTTTTCAGAATGGAAGGCTATGACTAGCGGTGTTCCACAGGGATCAGTGCTGGAACCTCTGCTGTTTGTGAAAGGTAAAAGTGATTTGGAGGAATACACAGCTGGTCTAATTAGTAAGTTTGCGGACGATACAAAGGTTGGTGGAGTTGTGGATAGTGAGGAGGATTGTCAGAGGATATAGATCCTCAGAGAACAAGATATAGATCAGTTGGAGGCACAGGCAGAAAAATGACAGAGTTTAATCCAGACAAATGCGAGGCAATGCATTTTGGAAGGTCAAGTACAGGTGGAAATTATACAGTGAATGGCAGAACCCTTAGGAGTATTGATATGCAGAGGAATCTGGGTGTGCAGATCCATAGATCACAGAATATGGCAGCCCTGGTAGATCAGGTAGCAAAAAAAGCTTAGGCATGTTTGCCTTCATTGGAAGGGGCAATGAATACAAGGATAGACAAGTCATGCTGCAGTTTTATGGAACTTTAGTTAGGCCACACTTGGAATATTGCATACTGTTCTGGTCGCCATTCTACCAGAAGGATGTGGATATTTTGGAGAGGGTAAGAAAAGGCTTACCAGGATGTTGTCTGGTATGGGGGATTTTAGCTGTGAAAAAGCTAAAGGTGGTGGAAGCCGACACAATAGCAGCTTTCAAGAAGCACCTCGATGAATACATGAATAGGAAGGGAATAGAAAGTTACAGATCCTGTAAGTTGAGATAATTTCAAAATGGAAGGGCAAAATGTGGTGACACAGACTTGGAGGACTCTGCGGCCTGTTCATGTGCTACATTGTTCTTTACTCTTTGTTCTAATTGATCTCTGGACCAATGCTACAGATAACAGTTGCAGAATGTGACTTTGAAGGCCAGGTCAGATTCGTCCAGTTCTAACCACAGCAACAGAGTGAATGTTTTATAATGAAAAGTGTATTAATTATAATGTATCATCCACCTTACCTAGAGGAACCTCTTGGTGATTCACTGGTGGGTTAAGAAAAGTAAGTGAAAAATTGATTGATTGTCAACATTATAGAAAAATATTTGCTTAATTTGCATTTCTTTTTATTGCCTATAGTTACAGCTCACTGCGGTCAATGAGGAGAGCCTTCAGCAGCACAGGGAACCTGAGAAAGCTCCAGCCTCTTGCCGCCAATTGGAATTTTGATTAGATGGCTGCACCGTGAGAGTCCAGACTGAGTCAGGCCACATTTATCTGTTCAGCTACTGATATGTTTCAAGAAGAGTAATTTTTAATCTTCATTGCAATATTCCAAAACATATAAGGGATGATCTTTCCAAAATAAAGCCAGAAGTTAAGTGCAAGAAGACTGGATTTAAGCATCAAAAGGCCTGATAGCTCAGGCACAAATGGAAACCATTACCAAGAATAAGGGAAATGAAATTGGCTGAATGCCAAACATATGAAGTAAGAATAGGAACCCATCTTATACCCTGCTTGACTTTCATGTCCATTGGATTTCAAGTTCCACCAACTAGGACTGTTAAATGCCAGTAGCTCAATAGCCAAATTTAGTAGGACGTTTCATAAATTGATTCATTTCCTCATTTCCCTTTGACTGTTGATCTCCTTGATTTGCATAGGTTTCATCAGACCCAAGATAGGGTGAAATCCAACTTTACTGGTAAATTGGTGCAAGTTCAATTTGGGAATACGGTTCCCATGTGGTTGCAAACACTGTAGAAGTGTCCCTGGCCATTTGTTGAAACCAAGGGTAAAGTCCCTTGAATAAGCCAAGGGCCAACACCTACTTTAGAACTCTATCTAACCGTATTAGAGTTTGCCCTGAATATTGTAGCGGATAGGAGCTGCTGCATTTAAAATGTCGTAGCATAATCAGCAGTGGTCCTTCAAAGTAGCTGTGGACCATCTCCAAAGAAATACAAAAAATCCTTTATGAAAGCTGCAGGCCACAGTTGGCATGCTACAACCCTTCCAGCTGGATGAAATCTGGAACCTTCTTCATTCTTTTAACATTCTTCCTGCTGAGGGAGTTTCCAACAGAGTTGACAAAGGATAGAGGTGATTATGAAAGTAATCTAACCCTTAAACATTTATTGGTGAAAGTGATTGCACAAGTAAAAGTTTCTGTTTTGGTCTACTTATTGCAGAATTCATAATTAATACCCAGGGTTAGTGTGTTACTGTGTGACATTGATGAAATTAGAGTTTTCATTAATTTTATACTGAAAGAAGGGCAGTTGTTTTATTAGAATCCAAAACAAAGTAATCACTTAAGCAGTCCTTTTGGTGGTTTTTGAATCAATCTTTGAAAACATTGTATCTACAGTTTGAACCTTACTAACTGTCTTTGTTTAAACTGTTCAAAAGCTCCTGTATTTGATAATATTGTCATTGTATCACTTACTTCACTCAAGTATCTCAATATGTCAGCTGGCAACTCACCAGGAGAGGGAGGATACATTTACTCATTCCAGTCATATTATTTTCTCAGACTGAGTCATCAAAAGAAATAATGATTGTAGGTTCATAATCTCATGATGTTTATGTCAACAAACTTTATTAAAATATTTCCAGTTTAATTGGCTGTTGCTACTATCACCACTTTATTGGTCAATTTCTGTTCTGGATCTTCCAGTCTCCTGCCATAACATCAATAAAAAACTCATTGAAACACTGGAAAGGGCAATGTAAATCCATCCACAGAATCTCATTTCAATGATCAGTAAGGGTCAGTCGTTACTAAGCACCACTCATTATACTTGTTTGTATGTAATTTTTATTTATTTTAATATTTTAATTGCACTAACTGATACTAAAATCCTCTGGTGGTCCAGTCCTTCTCAAATCAGAACACAGGCAGTACCAAATGTGTATTTTTATACAATGAAAAGAAGAGAACTGTATCTTTCATGTAGGATTTGTGTCTGCAGCAGGAAACCTATTCCCTGCTCGAATCTTCACATACTGAATGCACATCTAAATAAGAGTTCAAACCAAAAGAAATTCTCATTTATCACTAGTTATCTACTTAATTTATTAACAGAGTTTCAGTCTGTTATAAAGAAGAGAAATCAATTTGAATACTTCATAAAGTATCTTTTGAAATTAATTACTCCTTGACTGTGAAGAGGAAAACTTTATTCTCTTGCCTATGGCCAGCATTCAGTATTCAGTTTTCATTACATATATGATACTGTTTTGCACATTCCAGACTTTTATAGCACGTTTATGTCTTTTACGTGTGTACCATTTAGTCGTGTCTGTCGGCTCTACAGAACTTAGCCTTTATCTTGAAATTGAGATTTCTCCAAGCCCTGCTCGTGTCATAAGGAACTGGCAATCAAAAAAATCTCCAACATAGCCAATAAATAATCAGCTAATAATTCTATGTGTTTTTTAATTAGATAAAACAAGCTTACTGGAGTCATTTTATAGTCTGGATGTTCTCATTCACTTTTGTGCAGTGTTTTCACACGGTAAAATCTCAATACTATTGAAAACCATTAGGAGCGCGTTACTGATTAATATCGTTGCTGGATAACAAAGTTCATGCACATATTTGCTACATGAGAGATATTAATCTCTGCACTACCCTTGAAAATTGGACACTAATCTAGATAGTACACTCTTGCACACCTTCTGTTAACCAAGGGATGTGATAGGCAGGCTCTGTGCAGTAGGTAGCCATTACTATATGAATGGTATCCAGTTTGCTGTGGTTTTAAGTTTTCTTATTTCATCATGGGATGTGACATTACTGGGAAGACCTTTTGAACCCCTGTAGTCCAGGTGGTGTAAGTACATTCTTTTAGAGATGAAGGAGAGAGTTTCGGAATTTTAACCAACTCACAATAATGGAGTTAATAATGATAGAAGTTTATAAAATAATGAGAGGTATAAATAGAGTTAATGGTCGTTGTCTTTTCCCCAGGATGGGGATTTCAAGACTAGGGGGCACATTTTAAGGTGAGAGGAGAGAGATTTTAAAAAGACATAAGAGGCAAATTTTTTACACAGAGGGTGGTTCGCATGTCGAATGATCTTCCTCAGGAAGTGGTGGATGCAGGTACAATTACAATCTTTAAAAGTACATGAATAGGAAAGGTTTGCAGGATATGGGCCAGGAGCAGGCAGGTGGAATTAGTTTAGTTTGGGATTATGTCCAGCATGGACTGGTTGGACCGAAGGGTCTCTTTCTGTGCTGAATGACTGTAAGATTCTATGAGTGCTGACATAGTTCACAAGTCAGGAAGGTGAGCCTGTGACTTGGAGGAGGACTTGCCCAGTGGTGGAATTCCCATATGTCTGCTGCCTTTCTTCTAGGTTTACAAAGTGCTGTCAAGAAAAGGAGTCAACCCCTGAATCTGATCCAATGACTCTTTTAGCCTAGTCCTCCCAATTTTTCCCCAAGAAGCAATCTCCTCATCCCGGGAATCAGTCTAGTGAGCCTTTGTTGCATCTTCTCCAAGACAAGTATATCCTTCTTGAGGTAAGATCAAAAAAGTACACAAAAATATGTACAAAGTCAAGCACAGCTAATCAGGAATTGTCCTTCGCCATGCACGTAGTGGGTAGGGAACCAAAGAGAAACACTTCTTAGGGCAGATACGTGGCACAACTGGCACCTCATTGCAAATACAAGTGCACATTTATAAACATATTGCTGTTTAAGAACAAAGCTCCACAGGTTCCCATCCTTAGTGTCATCCCATCTTCCAGACAATGGGAGTACTAATCGTACTCTAATGCCCAGTCTAACCTAACATCTCCTCATGGTTCAGTGTGGGACAATCACATACTGGAAACTCTTCAAATGGTTGATAACATTCACCTTTAATCAGCGACAACAAAAGGAAAGAAAAAACAAATAAATAAAAGCAACATTTGCATCAAGAACCATTTTCCTTTCAAGCAGCAACAAATTTACAGCCAACGAATGATCACCGCATCCAGCTTGTATCTATCATAACAAGATGTAAATAAAAACCAAAAGGACTGTGGATGCTGTAAATCAGAAACAAAAACAGAAATTGCTGGAAAAGCTCACCAGATCTGGCAGCATCTGTGAAGAGAAATCAGAGTTAACATTTCAGGTCTGATGACACTTCCCCAGAAGTCCTCAGTCCTAAGGAAGGGTCACAGGACCCGAAACGTTAACATAGAACATAGAACAGTTCAGGCCCTTCAGCCCATGATGTTATGCTGAACTTGTACCCGAAACCTAAGGTCTATCTAACCTCCACCGCTACCTTATACTATCATCCATATGCCTATCTAATAGCCGCTTAAATGCCCCTAATGAGGCTAACTCCACTACCCTCTCCGACAATGCATTCCACACCCCTACCACTCTCCGAGTAAAGAACCTACCTCTGACATTTCCCCTATATCTACCTCCACTCACTTTAAAACTATGTGCCCTCGTAATAGCTACCTCCACCCTAGGAAAAAATCTCTGGTTGTCTACTGTATCTACACCTCTGATCATTTTGTACACCTCTATCAAGTCACCTCTCATCCTTCGTCGTTCCAGAAAGAAAAGCCCTAGCTGTCTCAACCTTTCCTCGTAAGACCTTCCCTCCATTCCAGGCAACATACTGGTAAATCTCCTCTGCACCTTTTCCAACACTTCCACATCTTTCCTGTAATGAGGCGACCAGAACGGAACACAATAATCCAGCTGTGGCCGAACCAGGCTTTTGTATAGCTGGAGCATAACTTCATGGCACTTGAACTCAATCCCTCTATAAATGAAAGCTAACACACCATACGCCTTCTTAACAACTCTATCCACCTGAGTGGCAGCTTTCAGGGAGCTGTGAACATGAACCCCAAGATCCCTCTGCTCCTCCACACTGCCAAGAATCTTTCCATTAACCCTGTATTCTGCTTTCAAGTTTGTCCTTCCAAAATGAATCACCTCACACTTTTCAGGGTTAAACTCCATCTGCCACTTCTCAGCCCAGCTCTGCATTCTATCAATGTCCCTAGAACAGCCCTCTGCACTGTCCACAACGTGACCCACCTTCGTATCATCTGCAAACTTGCTAATCCACCCTTCCACTCCTTCATCCAAATCATTTACAAAAGTCACAAATAGAAGAGGACCCATAACAGATCCTTGTGGTACACACTCGTAACTGAGCACCATGTTGAATATTTTCCGTCCACTACCACCCTTTGTCTTCTAAGGGTCAGCCAATTCTGAATCCAATCTGCCACATTTCCCCCTATCCCATGCCTCCTTATCTTCTGCATGAGCGTACCAGGGGGAACGTTATCAAATGCCTTACTTAAATCCATGTATACCACATCCACTGCTCCACCTTCATCCATGCGTTTGGTCACCTCTTCAAAGAATTCAATAAGGTTTGTGAGGCATGATCTACCCCTCACATATCCATGCTGACTATCACAAATCAAGCTGTGCCTTTCCAAGTGATCATAAATCCTGTCTCTCAGAGCCCTTTCCAATAATTTGCCCACCACTGATGTAAGACTAACTGGTCTATAATTTCCGGGTTATCCCTGTTCCCTTTTTTGAACAAGGGAATGATGTTTGCCTCTTTCCAATCTTCCAACACTATACCCATGGACAATGAGGACAAAAAGATCATTGCCAAAGGCCCTGCGATCTCATCCCTCACTTCCCATAGAATCCTTGGATAAATCCCATCAGGCCCAGGGGACTTATGTATCTTCAACTTCCTCAGAATTCCTAGCACATCTTCTTTACTAACATCAACCTCCTCTAGCCTACCTGCCTGTTTCACAACGTCCTCCTGTACAACTAGGTCCCTCTCAGTTGTGAATACTGAAGAAAAGTATTCTTTAAGGACCTCTCCTATCTCTTTAGGCTCTGTGCATAAATTCCCTTTACAATCCTTGATCGGCCCTCTCTTCCCCCCCACTCTCTTTCATCCCCCCCCTTCCCTCTCTTTGCCTCTGTTCACCCCCTCTCTCTTCCTGCTCTGCGTCTCTCTCTACCCCCATCTCTCTCTCCCCACTCTGTCTCTCCCCACTCCTTGGTTTCTCTTCACAGATGCTGCCAGACCTGCTGAGCTTTTCCAGCAATTTCTGTTTTTCTACGTTAGGTCCAATCTGCTTTGTTTTACCTGATGCTGCACCGTTCAAGCGTGTAGAAGATGATGTTCCTCTTAATCAATGTCATCATCTTTCTCCTTGGAAGACAGGTACCCCTCTCCCAGCTCTTCAGTGTATATCGTATCCCCTCTGCCTGCTCCAGTTGTGCAGAGCACAGCATGCAAGGATAATGTGGCACACTCTTTATGAATTGTACTGCAAACTTTCCCCCAAAACTAATCCAAGAATTATAACCTCAGCTTCAGCAGACTGATCATGTGCTCCATGACCCTGCTCAAAGAATAGGCAGCATCGTGTCAAGACTCAGCCTCTATCACAGGATTGCATAACGGTGTCGGCAGTCATGGTTGCAGAGTGTAGGCCTGTCTCCCAGTAACACTCCTTGCGAGGCATCCCTTAATTGATGGTGTAGCATAATCGTCCATACAGCACACATGGAGGACTCTGACAGAGAAGGCTATAACTGCTTCACCTTTGACATAGGGACCTCATTCCCATGAATGTAGCACAAGCAGTGTCATGCAAATATTGTAAGAGATTGTAAGTGCTGCATGATTGCTGATACTTTGTACTCCCCGTCACCCTCATTACCTAAGAAAGGCAGTAGTACGAATAAAATCATGTTGGCAAATAGCTACTGTGCAATGTGAGAACAAATCAGTTCTGTGTGCCTGTACAGCCTGACCTCTTGGATTGTCTTTGTCATTGCCACCCACAAGGTCCAGTTTTAAGGTTGCATGAGATTACTTGTGCTTCGTAGAGATAACTATGTTCAGATGGAATGACCAATATCATGGTCAAGATTTGCTTGTGAATAGCATTTGTACCACACAGTTAGATACTGCCTGTATTTCACATGCAGGATTTATGATTACAGATAACTCCAACCTGTACTGTAAAACTGGCAGCTACTGCCCCTGTTCACAAATAGAGCCAACATACTCAGACAGAACAAAAACACTTTTTCCAATCCCAGTGCACATTTATGATTTGCATCAGTATGGAAGACATTGTAGGTCACCCTTGGCACAGTAAGGTACACACTCACTGAACATCTACATATTCCCACATATCTCTTTGAATTATGACCTTGTGATACAGACCCTCAGATCCAGACTGCCCTAGCAGCCAAGTAACCATGTCCAGCACCAGGGACTGGTATTGAATAATGTCCTTGGCTCAGGACCTCCTGAATAAAGGCTGGGCCTGACTGAGGACAACTCTCCTTATACATTGAAATAGGGCATTTGATTGAAGCATATGCAGTGTGTTGGCACATGGTGCAACTGCAAGATTGACATGACATGGTGACATATAGCAACACGTCTACCCTCTGTACTGATAACTCTTAACAACCATGAAAAAGATGCCTAGTTTGTGTTTGCATTAAACAAACAAGTAAAACAGAAATACATTGATCCTTCAAGCTCTGCTGAGGAGGCAATGTGCAAAAGGTTAAGGCAGAGATGCTGTAAGTATCCAAGTAGGCACAAAGTGATTCAGTGCTAAGACAACAGGCAAGAATCCTTAAGATGCCCCTGGTCAAATCCATTAAATGTTTGCCTGTCCCTGTACACAAAGTGTCCTGGCAGCAGCATTCTGATGAAAGGTGCCAGAGCATTCCATGGTGCAGCATCAATGTGAAGAATGTATTGTAAGTGAGTTGGAGATGTGCCATGAAGCTATGCTGAGGCTGGTACATGTCTGATGACAAACTCTGCAGATGGGGGTGTCCATGGACCATGCCCTAAGATGTTGGGGTCTGCTATCTGAGACAAAGACCCAGAGGTGCATGCAAGGGCCTGGAGTTCCCGGTACCTGTTCTGACTTACACGTTGGGAATTGTTGTCATCTAGTGTCTATCCAGTCTGTGGGAAAGTGTGAAACTGCATACGATGAGACAAAATTCAGTAATAATAGTAGGCTAATGCATGCAAATTTCACAGCGAGATTCTAATGTTGATGAATTGGAATTTCCTTCTTGATATTGAGAAGCTAATTTCTGTACATTTGTCAATGTCCAAATTGTTCAGAGGCTGTGCAGCTTCCACCCACTGTGTTGATCAATGTAAAGCTTACCTTCATAGGCCATATTCCTACCATGAATCATAAGACCATAACATATAGGAGCAGAATTAGGCCATTCAGCCATCAAATCTACTCTGCCATTCAATCATGGCTGATATATTTCTCACCCCCACTCTCCTGTCTTCTCCCCACAACCCTTCATCCCCTTACCAGTCAAGAATTATTGTATCATCTTTGTGGTACTGAACTAATTGGAACCTATTAATGTGAAAGTTGCATGTTATTCTTGTTCTGTTGTTCGTCCATTAACCAATCTATCTTGAAATGTTACCCAATCACATAAGCCCTGATTTTGACTAAAAAGTTCTTGCTTAGCAACTTATCAAGCATTTTTTGAAAATTTGAATATAATTCATCTATTAGTTCCTTTCTACCCTACTAGTTATAGCTTCAAAACAAAATAATTTCCATTTCATAAATTTATATTGACTCTGCCAAATCATATTTATGACTCCCTACTTCTGATGCCTTCTCTTCTTCCTTCTGTGCATAACAGAGTTATAGTTGCTGCAATTCAATCTATGCCAACCATTTTAAAATCTAGAGAATTCTGTAAGAGCAAAACTATCTCTGGAACCACCTCTTTTGAAATCCTAGAGTGTAAGTCATCAAGTCCAGAAAATTTGTTGGCTTTTAATCCCATTCATTTCTCCATTGTTACTTCACAAAGTTTTCTACGATTTTTGGAACATCGTCTTTGTCATCTACCATAAAGTGTTCGTATAATATCACCGATAGTGGGGACTGCCGATGCTGGAGAATCAGATATCCTGATATCTGGATATCAGATGTCCAGATCTGCTGATCAGATATCCTGAATAAATCTCTGAATAAATTTCTGAAGAAGGGTCTAGACCTGAAACGTCAGCTTTCCTGCTCCTCTGATGCTGCTTGGCCTGCTGTGTTCATCCAGCTCTACACTTTGTTATCTTGTATAATATCATTGCCAGTTGTTTATTATTCATTATAATTTCTCCTGTATTTACTTGTTTGGAACCTTGTTTGTTTTCACAATACTGGGACAAAATACTTTAATAAACGTTCTGTATGAATGTGTAAATGACGAATGAACTACACAAGATAAATGGGAGGTGGTGCATTCCAATTAGAGGAATTAAGGAAGCCCCTACTTCTCCACTTCTTGGAAAGAGCCTAAGCAAAATAGAGGAGTAAAAGAACCTTAGGGATACAGATTTGCAAATTATTAGGTGGCAATGTAGATAGACAAAGCTCTAATAAATATGGAAATAAAGCATTGGGGTTTACTTATAGAGAAATAGAATTGAAAGTAGAATGAGTATGTTAAACTTGCATAGAACTTTGATGAGATAACACCTAAACTGTATTGTGCATAGATCAGCTCTCTATTTTACAAAGCAATATAGATGCACTGGCAAAGGTGAATAAACAGATTTACAACTATGATCCTGGCCCTCTTTGTGTGAAGAACATTTCTTCTAACTTCTCTTGATTCTTCTGGTGAGAATCCTGAGACTATGTCCTATTGATACTCATTCACTAGAAATGTTATTCTCATCAAAAAGAAAAAAGAACATTATTGTTGGCTGACCCACTTATGTGATGCATATGGAGTGTGTACTTCAAAATTAAGCTCATTATCTTTTTCTGTTGCATCTTTTCATCAGCAAAACCATTCTGGTTCCTTTTTCTTTCACTGTGTTTAAAGCAGAATCCCATTTGACAGAATGGACTAACTCCTGAAGCAATTAAACACCTATAATAGATGAAGTCCTAAAGCAATTTTTTCTGTCTCTCTTGACCCATTTTAAAGCTGAATAAGAGAGACCAATTATTGAAATCTAACACAGATGGCGTTTTTAAAAATAAATTAACCAGGCTGAATGATTGTCAGTAGAGCTGTCTCTTTTGAAACTTAACAACTAACCTATTTATTCTGATGCCTCTTCACTGTTCCTAAAGCAGTTGAGCTGGAATGGGGTCACTATTAGATCTTTGTTCCATCTAATTTGTCAGTGTGAATGAAATGCACTGAACAAGACTATCTTGCTCATGGAAGATTGAGTATGAAGACTTAAAATAACTGGGTACTTTAATTTGCTCTAATAATCAAGCCACCACTGGCCACATGAAAGATTTTGTGGTGTCACCAGTGTGTACATGAGTGCACCACCACGTTGTGTTGTTCTGCATCTTGAAACAAGCCAAAGCTGCCAGTCACCTGCTTTGCAGCTCATTGCCTACTGTCACAAAGGGTCAAGCTCAAGTTGGTAGGCTGGTATGGAGATTGCCTTGTTATGATGCATGTTACACCGTCTCCAACAAGCACAATATTCTTTCTATCACCGTTTGAGAAGAGGCGAAGTCAAAGGTCACTTTAGATTCAATAGTTCTATGCATAGTTGTGTTGCTCTAGGCCAAGGTGTTAAAACATCACATTTAGTCATTAGTTGTGGTTATTGTTTTGTAGCTTGGGCTAAGTAGTATAAAATGATTCAGCTTCCTCATAGAGGTAGTTGGGTCATGATCTATCTTTGGGTGTCTGGTGCAACTATTATATCTTAAATAGCATGCTAAAAGGTTAACCCATAAAATAGTCAAAAAGTAATCCATAAATCCATAAAACTCATGCTGAAGAAGAGTCATACCAGACTCAAAATGTTAATTCTGTTTTTTCCTTCTCCACAGATGTTGCCAGATTTGCTAAGTTACTCTAGCATTCTCTGTGTTTATTTCAGATTTCCAGTATCTACAGAATTTAGCTTTTAAACCGAGTTAGATTAAGTGGAGTTGTCGTGGGTGAGAAGAAAGAGAGAGGACCCTTGGAAATTGAATATAGTTAATAATTATTCCACCAGTCCAACAACACTCTCTGTATATAATTCAACGCAATCAAACATAATCTCAATCAATTGGCTCAATGGGTTGAGGAATGGCAGATAAAGTTTAATTTGAAAAAATGTGAGGTATTGCATTTTGACAAAACAAAGAAGGGCAGGACTTGTACAATTAATGGCAGGTTCCTGGCTAGCGTCGTAGAACAGAGAAATCCAGGGGTTCAGGTACATAATTCTTAGAAATTTGTGTCACATCTGGACAGGGTAGTTAAGAAGGCATTTAGCATGCTTGCCTTCATTACTCAAACCTTTGAGTACAGGTTGGGACATTATAGGACATTATGTTGAAATTGTACAGGACATTGGTGAGGCCTCTTTGGAGTATTGTGTACAGTTCTGTTCACTCTGCTGTACAAAGGTTGTTATTAAACTGGAGAATATTCAGAAAAGATTTACCAGGATGTTGCCTGAAATGGAATGTTTGAGTTGTAAAGATGGGCTGGATAGGCTGGGACATTTTCAGTGGAGCACAGGAGGTTGAGGGGTGACCTTATGGAGGTTTATAAAATCATGAGGGGGCAGAGATGAGGTGAATAGCAAGGGTCTTTTCCCTTGGGTGGGTGAGTTCAAAATTAAAGGGCATATTTATAAGGTAAGAGGAGAAAGATTTAAAAAGGACATGAAGGTCAACTGTTTTTACACAGACGGTGGTTAGCATATGGAATGACCTGCCAGAGGAAATGGTGGATGCAGGTACAGTTACACCATTTAAAAGACTTTGGGATAAATACATGAATAGATCAGATTTAGAAGGGTATTGACCAAGTGTAGGCAAGTAAGGCTAGTTTACTTTGGGAACATGTTCGGCGTGGGCTAGTTGGACCGGAGGGTCGGTTTCCATGATATATGACTCTATGACAATCAGTATACAATTAAGACTGGTAAGTTTCCTTTTGCTTACAAAGGTGCAATAGTGCAAGTACTTTACAGGGGACAGTATCAATTCATTTTGTTCTTTGGAGCTGCTGTGATTACTCCTGTGGTCTCAGCAAATATGTCCATGTTTGTCAGAGCTAATTCTTTATCCCCAGCATCACCCTTTTGTGGCTTTCAGATCTTTTTTAAAGTTAAGTAATGTTTGCTGCATCCTTTTTAAAGTTATGCAATGGCTTTAGATCCCTGGAAAACCTAGTGATGATGTAATTCATCTGCACATCACTGAGCATAAATGGAGCAGTATGGATGGTGTCTGTTCAAACAGGACAGAAGGCGCATAAGTGAGATAAAACTGAAAGACCCACATGAACAAGTGGATATGAATACACTAAGAAGGTGGATCAGTCTTTACCTAATGTATCTGTAAGTCGGACCCTGGTATATCTACGATTACTATGTATAGCAGTATTTAATATTATTGTATAATAAATTAGGTTAATTTGAATTCTAAGCCTGAAGACCTTCTTGAATTTTCTTTCTCCTTGCCCAGTCTGTCTTGAACCCAAACTCATAGCATGCCGTCAAACCACATGCTAAAAGAGTACCTTTTGCATTATATTGCCTCACCTCATGTTTCTTGCAAAAATATATCACGTCGCACTTCTTTACCTGAAATTTATTCTGCCATGTCAGATCATCCTAGCTGCCTATGTTACACAAACCTATGTAAAAATATTTAATACTTTTCATTAAACTGGTGTAAGAGAACTTAATATTCACTACCTCATATGAAATGAACTGGCTTACACTGGGAAATATAAGGCAAAATCTTCCCAGCCCCTTTATGTAACAAAGTGAAATACGTATAGTTCAAACGCTGGAAATCATAGTTTCCTTATCTCCCATCTGTCTTTGTGCCCTTTCAGATCAATTTCCAGATCAATCAATAAAAGTTTGCAAAGAGGCTCTTGAGATGGAATGGTAGCCAAGAGACCTGGGTTCAAGTCTCATCTGTTCCAGAGTTGGGTAACAACATTTCTGAACAGGTTGATTTGAAAGTATTTTTAAAAAGTTGCAACTGGCAACCTTATTATTTCCAGCATTTTCTGTGCATTCTTCAGTTTAGTAACATAGCCGGTTTTTGTTTTTATCTTTCGTTTCCTTCATGTTATTGAAATGCAATCACTTTTAAACCATTTTAGCCATTGCCCTAAGGTTACATCAGCTATAAGAAAATAAAACAAACGAGGTTGGAGATGGCCTTAGCTAGGAAAAAGAGATATCTATGTGCTTCTCACAAAGAACCTGTCAAGCAAGATGAAGTTGACAAAAAAGGTAATTTTACAAACACAAGACCCTACAATAAATAGCCCTCAGCACAGAAATTGAAAATATTGCAACAGTGGAGAAATGTACTAAGATTTTCCAGCTTAAAGAAAAGGGCAAGACTCCAAAATGAAACGTAAACCATTGGAAGCTATTAACAAAAGTAGGATTTGCCCAATGAGGCCTTCTACAAAAGATGGTTTGCAAAGGTGAATGCTGATAGACGTTGCTCCAGAGTAACAGAATCCATACAAAGAAATGTGACAGCTAGAAGATTATAGCCATGTTTATCAAGGATGACTCAAACACTTTTTGACAAATCTAAGTTATCAAAAGCTAGGCTTACACCTCTACATGTCAATCAGATTTTAGTACATTCTTTGTAAGCATCATATTATGTAGCACAGTTCATTGAAAATCCTTTAGCTTCTTATTGGTATTTTAAATTATACTTAGATCAGTGAAGGCCCATTGTGACTCAAAAAAATAACCTAGTGCAATTCTGGACCAATGCTGAAAACAAGACAAGCCAGAAACTCATAAAAAAATTATCATGGAGAAATACTGTTGTTCGTTTTACTAGCAGATGCACCATTCATGATCAGAGGATACACAGGGATATAACATACTGTTCCTTTCATAAAACACAATTAAACTCCATTTCTTAATTCATAACAAAACCTGGCCAGTGGTACAGCTTGCCCACTTCCTTGATGTTACCAGCATGAGGTGTGAATGTTTTAACTAGCTGGTTTCCTTTGAATAAAATTAAAGAATGATCATTCAGTTGGATTTTGGCAATAAGCATTCTGCCAATTATCTGTTGATGGGTACCCAAGTGAGAGATCCTCTCCCAGCTCAGCTAAACAAAGGAGATAGTATAAATACTGCTTGTGTCACACAAAAAGTTAAACTAGGTGATTAGTTAAACCAAGGGGTTTCAGCACCATAGGTTGAAAATAGAAAGGAATTTCAGCTTCTAGTCCATGTAGTGTCATCTCTCAGATCATCAACATCATGTACAAAAACAGAAATTGGTGGAGAAACTCAGCAAGTATGGCAGCATCTATGGAGAGAAACTAGGGTTAATATTTTGAACCCAAACTCAAAACATTAATACTGTTTTCTCTCCACAAATGCTGCAAGAACTGCTGAGTTTCTCCAGCAACTTCTGTTTCGGTTTCAGATTTCCAGCATCTGCAGTCCCTTATTGAAGGGTCCCTTATTATGGTCCACCTGAGGGGTGTGGTCCACATCCAGGGCAACTTAGCTGGACCCGCTCCCAGTAGCAATCGGTTTTGGCAGTTTTTACGAATTTGTTGCGTCTCCAATGGCTGTTTTGCAGGTTGCTGTCTGAAGAGGAAGGGGTGACCTCCTCAGATCGATGGTTAAATGATTAAATAGGATGGCACTTCCCAAACTGTGATTTGCAACCTTCCCCCGCAGTAGCCCTATCAAGCCCTAATCTTGGCCTTTTCTTTTCTTAGTCTTTCTCCAAGGTGTGGCAAAGTGAATTATGGACCCTGTCGGAAAGGGTTAATGGAGTGCCTTAGTCACCACTCACTGTGATGATGCTACATGACAGCTTTAGGATATTGTAAATTTAAGACTCACAATGAGGTTCTTCCTCACATTTTGTGTAACTGTGTCTGTCATATTATTGTAACTTGTATATAGTTCAATATGGCACAATTTTATTTTTTTCCTTCATTCATTCATGCAATAAGGGCATTGTTGACCAGGCAACATTTATTGCCCATTCCTAATTGCCTAAAGGGCAGTTCAGAGTCAACCACATTGCTGTGGGTCTGGAGTCACATGTAAGACAGACCAGGTAAGGATGGCAGTTTCCTTCCCTAAAGGACATTAGTGAACCAGATGGGTTTTTCCGACAATTGACAATGGGTTCATGGTCATCATTAGATTCTTAATTCCAGATATTTTATTGAATTCAAATTCTACTCTCTGCCGTGGCAGGATTCAAACCCGGGTCCCCAGAATGTTATCTAGGGATCTGGATTAACAGTCCGTCGATGATACCACTAGGCCATCGCCAAGAGCCTCTTCTCACTAGATTACCAAGTGGTTTTCCTCTGTCACATTAGAGCAAGCAAGCCCCATAAATCCCTAGCAGAAAAAAAGGATGGTTGAAGTAAATACCTGCTCATAGTATACGATGAGCAGTGGTGACGATTCAATGAGCATTCAGCGAAAGAAAGAAAACACCAACAACAACAAACAGAAAGCTGTCTAAAATGGCAGCTTCTCGTGCAAAGCTAAAAAAAAAAGCCCAGTCAGTAGTTTCCCCAAAAAACTGTCTCCTGCCCAAAACTCAGTCAACATCAGTTCACATTTTTTTTCTTTTTTATCTTTTTCACCATCCTCTGAGGTTGTCTAGCCAGCACCAGTCCTCCCTTGATTGACCATTTCAACATCCATCTACTGCAGTCCCTGAGCAGAGCAATGTCTCAGTACCAAAATGCCTACAATGTCCTTAGGACCAGAATCAATCTACATTATCTTTACTGGCCGGTTCCTAACAGCAAACATCTGTCTTTTCATTTCTCCTTTCTTTTAAAAAGAAGACAGCCTGTTGATGTTAAAATTTCAATTTTTAATTGCAACTCTCAATTCCAAACCATAAATGAGAAAAATAAAAGAAAAATATTGATGGTCTCAACAATTTACACTATGCCAATTTGCCTGTGACTCAGTAATGATCCTGAAATTATCACCAAGGAGGTTCTGCATTTTAGTTCAGTTCCTAACTGTTGCAAACCTTTTAGCAGAGCCTCCCTTCCAGTCCTATCAATGGCATTGTGCTAACGTGGGCAGCGACAATTAGATCCTCTTGTTATGGACCAGTGAAAATCCCTCAAAATTTGTCAACGAGATAGCCTAGACCTTACATTTTCCTTATTTTAAAGACAAGTGCCAGGTGTTACATTCCAGGTGCAATTTGATCGGTCAATCTACCAGGCTTGACAGAAAACACACTGTATTCGTACACTACAGTTAAAATAAAGACAAAATAAAAGAATTGGCTTAACTGAAACTATCAAATACTTAACAAAATAATAAACTACTCATTAACTGCTCCAATATCTAATCAGTGCACCCTTGGCAAAGGCAAATTCAGTAACAGATTCAGTAACATGCAATTCTAGCAGCAGGAAGAAAATCCAAGCTTTTAGCTGTAGCAAAGAGAGAAAGAGATGATACAACTTTCACAATCCCAAAAGCTACAGAAAACTTAACCAAAATTCCCGGTTCTGTGGGAGATTGACCCTACCCAGTCATCCAGCTGCTGCGTTTGCTCCAATGTTAAACAAAACTCAGGGCCTCACAAGCTGTTAACTTCATTGGCATCAAGCAGACTACTCGTAAACTCTCTCTTCATAAAAAAAAGGACAAAATACACCTCTTAAAGCCATAATATCACTACATTCCCCCCACCTGCTCCAAGTTCCTCTCCAGCCCTGTGAAGATATCCTTAACCCTGGCACCAAGCAAGAAACAATCTTTGGGACACACTCTTACGGATGCAGAGAACAATAATATACACAGGGAGGAGCAGGTGTGGCAGACAGGTATATAGGATGCAATTGTTTTCATTTCCCAGAAGCTGTAGAAGTGCAGCTACACTATGGGGATCCAGCTACCCCAAACATGTTACCAACCAGTTTTTCTGGATGGATCTGATGGAATGACTGTGTCCACCTCCGTAAGTGATGTAAGCAGACAAGCCGAACCAGAAGTGCCCTGACCCTAGTGACCTGACTGATGCCTGTACATCTCCCCGTTTGCAATAATCGTACACCCCAGACCAACTGCTATGGAGCCTCAGGACTGACTATGCCCCATTCCCTGATCAGCAAAGGCTCAGGCCCTGACAGAGAGCACCCAGGTCAGATGCCTTACCGTGGGCAATCCTCTAGACTGGTATCAGAGGCTGTCTTTGACTTCATGTGCCAGGATTTCCTGACTGATGAGTGCTTTCGTGGACTTTAGTGAGGGCTACTCCTCTCATCCTTTGAGACATGGCTGCTTGTTTTCTGCACAAGCAGTGTGTTTGCTTTGTAATATTCTGTGAGATTGATATGAGAGATTAAGTTGGAGGGGAGGAGGGATGTCTTGTAACTATAGGCAACCAAGGCCCTGCAAAGAAACCCTCAAAAGCAGTTGGAGCAGATAGTCATGTTGTTAATGTCAGGAGTCAATCCCTGAAACCTTGGATCCACTGTGCCTTGTTCCCAGCTGATGGAACCACTGGACAAGTCAGATTGCAGAATTAAACCTGATTGGATTGATCAGATTTTAAATTTTTTTTTTGTTCAGTTTGTTAATGTGGTGATTAGTCACTGAAACACATTCACCTTAGATAGTCGATGTTCTTTAATGCCAGAATATAAACTAAGTACACAAGCCAAATAACTATTAGAAAGATCTTAACACAAACATGAAAACAAAACTTTCAATTTGTTTCCCAGCTCTACCCATTACTGAGCCTTAAGTCCAGAGGACATCTACTCTTATCTCCATTATTTAAGCTTCTATTCATCTGGCTCCTTCTGGCTTCTGTTCCTTAAATTTCAGAGACAACTTTACAATTCAACTCCTCAATTCCTGTAAACTAAAGTAAAATCAAAACTCATGACTTAATGTGTTTACACTGCCCATCATGAGCCCAAACATTAAACATCTTATTTCATTATCAGTCCAGGGATTCTCCAAGGCCCTTGATTCCTTGATTGCAGTGGCATGTCTTCTTGGAACTGATGTATTTAGATCACTATTCAAGAATGACTTTAAAAAAGAACCTTCACAAAACTGAAAGGATGTATAATAGTTGAAATTATTAATCCATTACAAAGAAGAGAAGATATTTGCTTGGCAGGCATCAAGAAAAGGGCAAAGTGGAGGAAATGGCGAGACGTACATAGCTCAAAAATGAAACGTGCTTCTGAATTACAAAGGACAGGATCACAAGAAGGTGAGAGACGAGAAGATATTTAACCTTGTGTAAGAACTAATCACTGTAAATAGACAAAGCAGAGAACTGTTATGAAACACAAAGAAGCAAGATTACCATGGAATGTGTAACATGAAAGAGCTGATTAAGTCAACACAGTGTGGAGCTAGAGAACTGATGAAGAGTGTAAACCCGAAACGTCAACTTTCCTGCTCCTCTCCTGCTGCCTGATCTGTTGTATTCCTCCAGCTCCACACTGTATTGACTCTGACTCCAGAATCTGCAGTTCTTGCTATCTCCAAACAGCTGATTAATTTTGGAACGAATGTGATCACTGTAGAATGTTTCACATGGTGTCACAAAACTCTGCAATTGTTTGAAGCAATACATAATTGTATGTTAATAAGAATCTTTGGATACATGGAAGAATTGTAAAGTGAATAAACATGTCGGACAAACTACAATCATGGAGACAGTATCCTCATGGACTGTGCTCCCTTGAGTAAGAAACCTTTGTCTTCTTAGGATCCCCAATTGTCTCCATCCCCAGTGTTACATGAACATTGAAGCAGTACTAACCAACATCCAAATGCCTCCCTTTTTATGAACAAATTTTAACATATCTACAGTTCAGGTGAAACTGCACTCTACCTCTTCCAAGGCCAATACATTGTTCCAGTGGTTCAGTCCTCAAACTGAGGACATTATTCCAGTCAAGATATCTGGAAAAACTGAATTTACTGCCACAATTTAAAATTCTAACCCTTTTGATATAAAAGCTAACATTACAGTAGTGTTCTTGGACTTTTTTTTTAACCTTTGCACTTGTTCATAGTGGCTTTTGCTTTTGTTTCTCCTCAGATACACTCATCTGAAGTTGTAAAAGCTTCCTTCCATGATGTAAGGGAGTGATTTATGCACTTATATATTAATATTATTTATTTCATCATTTGGATTTCGAACATGCAAGTGTTGGTCTGTGTGCATAATGGGGAATAATGATCACCTTGTCTGATGAAGGGTCTAGGCCCGAAACGTCAAGCTTTCCTGCTCCTATGATGCTGCTTGGCCTGCTGTGTTCATCCAGCCCCACACCTTGTTATCTCGGATTCTCCAGCATCAGCAGTTCCTATTATCTCCAGTATTAACTGTGTTTTTTTTTAAACAAAACTAATATGAGAGCGTTAACACAGTGTGGAGCTGGAGGAACACAGCAGGCAGGCAGCATCAGAGGAGCAGGAAAGTTGACGTTTCGGGTCGGAACCCTTCTTCAGAAATGGGGTAAGGGAGGGGGCTCTAAAATAAATCGGGGGTGTCAGGCTGGGGAAGGTAGGTGGGATGGCGATAGGCGACTGCAGGTAGGTAGTGGTGGGGTTTGGTCAGTGAGGTGGGAGGAGCAGATAGGTGGGAGAGAAGATGGACAGGTCAAGGAGGCAGGGATGAAGCTAGTAAAGGTGAGTGTAGATAGGAAGTGGGAGTGGGGGTTGGTCAGTGAGGTGGGAGGAGCGGATAGGTGGGAGAGAAGACAGTCAGGTCAAGGAGGCGGGGATGAGAGGGAGAGTTGGTCTTGGATTGAGGTCGGGGGTGGGGAGATTTTGAAGCTAGTAAAGTCCACATTGAGACCCATTGGGTGGACTTTACTGGCGTCAAAATCTCCCCATTCCCGGCCTTATCCCGAGACCAACGCTCTCTCTCATTCCCGCCTCCTTGACCTGTCCATCTTCTCTCCCACCTATCCACTCCTCCCACCTCACTGGCCAGTCCCCACCACTACCTAGCTGCACTCACCTACCACCATCCCACCGACCTTCCCCAGCCCGACCCCCCTCCCTCTATTTATTTCAAAGCCCCTTTCCCCTCCCCCATTTTTGAAGAAGTGTTCCGACCTGGAATGTCAGCTTTCCTGCTCCTTTGATGCTACCTGGCCTGCTGTGTTCATCCAGCTCCACACTGTGTTCTCTCAGACTCCAGCACGGGCAGTTCTTACTATCTCTAATATAAGAGAGTCCCTGGAATGAAAATGGGAACTTCTCTATGTTGTGGGGATTTTGACAACAGACAGATTTTAGAAGAATGAGGATTTAGGAGAATTAGGATTAGATTTTGAAGGATGGGGATTTTTTGCACCAGGGAAAAATTAATTGTTTCAAAACCTTTTGGTTTTAGTTTGCAGAAGTGAAGATTGAAATTAGACGTAAGAACACAGTTTCTCCTGAAAAAAGGAGAGAGTTCTGAACAGCTATGAAATAGGTGACCAAGCCTAAGTGTTTTAGTTTGAAAGTTCCAGACCACAAGTATTTGGTTAGAGCCCTGAAAAGGTTATTTGAGGCTAAGTCTGAACTTAGTTGTGTCACTAATCAACCACAAGGCCGTCAAATTCTTAATACTGGACATTAAAAGAAACAAATCAGTCCAAACTATAAACAGACACAGAAAATTTAAGGGAGTCGATGGCCTAGTAATATTATCGCTAGACTGTTAATCCAGAGACCCAGATAATGTTCTGGGGACCCAGGTTCAAATCCCACCATGGCAGATGGTGGAATTTGAATACAATAAAAATCCCATCTGGTTCAATGTCCTTTAGGGAAAGAAACTGCTATCCTTACCTGGTCTGGCCTATATGTGACTGCAGACCCACAGCAATGTGGTTGACTCTGAACTGCCCCCTAGGCAGTTAGGGATGGGCAATAAATGCTGCCTAGCCAGTGCTGCCCTCATACTGCTGATGAATAGAGGGAAAAAAATGCTGGAGAAACTCAATTAGATCTGGCAGCATCTGTGGAGAGAGAAACAGAATTAACATTTCAAGTCCAGTATGAACAGTCAGATTTCCAGCATCCACAGCATTCTGCTTTTATTTGAGAAGTCGAAACTACAGATGTGATACAGGTTGGAATTCTCTCTGGTATGTGAGTATTATCAAGGGAGATGCTGCTGGAATAGATGGAGTATTGTATTTTTAATGTGTGTTTCAAAATATTTCAATGGCTTTGTTTATTCTGTATTATCTCCATCTTTGGGGTAATAAACTTCTGCTTTATTGTTAAAACCAAATTTATAGCATTGCATGTTTGTGTTTAAGTGAATGAACATCTTGTTAAATAATAAGAGCAAAATAAGATCTATCAAGGCAGTTTTCAGCCTGGGTTCTGACTTGTCCAGTAATAACATCAGATGGGATCATAACACCTCAAACATTTTATACTTTATTAGAGCTGGCAAAAGTACTCAAACTTTTATAACTGAACTTTTGATAGGAAGAATTATGTCGCCTATCCATAAATCAGTAACAATTAAACACTTACAATGGAAATGATTTATAAGTTCAAGTATATTACAAGAGGAATGTGAAAATAATTTGCCAATAGCTGGAAATGTTTTCCTGTTCAGCCATCTACTGTGCGTCTCTTTTAACTGCAAGCAGTCAAGGTTAATACGAACTAGTTCAGAGGAACACCATCACTTTCAGGCTTACAGCTAAATCAATAGCTAACATTTTCCTAGAGCACTTTAGTCAATATACAACACTTAACTTGTCTGAAAGAAATGGAAGATGCCAATAATCACTACTAATGCAGTTTTATTTCTCAGATCTCCCTTGTGACACCTTGTTACTGCAGGTGATGGTTACTTGTTATAACAAACCTCAAAGTAGAATGGGCTGCTTGAAGTTATTGTCTTTATTCTCATTCATTCAGTGTTATGTACTGCTTTGTAAATGACAAAAGTCTGCAGCAAATTCAGTGAGAAGAGCCTTGATTTCAACAGCAACTCAAATTGCTGACTAACTAATAGTAACGTGAGTAACATACAGAATCAGCTCATGACCATCAGCTACACAATAATGCCCCATGCTCAGGCTCACTAAAAGGGTGCTTTCAAAGAATGATAAGTAATTACAGGATAGAGGATGGCACAGGAGCAAATTACTGCAGATGCTGGAATCTGAACTGAAAGCAAAAAAATGCTGAAGATCACAATGGGGCAGTTAGCATCCACAGAGAGAAAGCCAGCAAACATCGATTCTAGACAACTCTTCATCAGAGCTGACGTGAAGTGTGAAGGGGGCAGTATTAATGCTATAGTTGAGGGGGCGTGGTGGAGTGCTGGGGGAGAAAGGATGTTGATAGTTTAGATTAAGTGATCAGAATGAGAAAATGGCAGAGCAATGATGTGTCTAACGGCTGGACCGGCAAAGAACAGACAGTCCCACTGGGAGACAGCAAGAACTGCAGATGCTGGAGTCAGAGACAACACAGCCTACAGCTGGAGGAACACAGCAGGTCAGGCAGCATCAGAGGAGCAGGAAAGTCTACATTTTGGATAGGGACCCTTCTTCAGACCTGGAGAGGGGGAAGGGATCTGGGAAATTATTAAAGGGAGGAGAGGTGGGGCTGGGGTAAGGTAGGGGACATGATGACAGAGAATGTAACAAACAAAGCTAAAAGAAAGGAAAGGAATGGGTTAACAATTTGAAGGTGTTGAACTCAATATTGAGTCAAAGTGTTGTAAATGATGGTGTATTGCCCCTAAGTACCTGTTCCAGAGCTCCAGCTCACTCTTCAGCATCCTTATCATCTCCATAACACAGATCATTTTCCCCCTTTTCAAGTATCTATCACAGTCCTATTTAAATGAAGTTCTAGTTTCTGTCTCAACAACACACTTGCACTCATCAGTCTCTCATTCTCATCATCCTCAGGCCCCATTACCCCGTCCCTTGCACTACAACCTTGCATTCTTTTCTCCTCAATCCCCGCTTTACGCATCCATTCTTCAGACTACTGCTCTCCTCTTGCCTCAAACCCAACCATTCACTGCTTATCCCCAATCTCCTTACGATCCATTATCCATCCTCTAATCATCTTCCCGGGCTCCAACCTTTGAACCTGCTCATCAATCACTCATTTTTCCTTTCAATCCTTTGCTCTCATCCCCATTTCTCTGTTTCCCCTCCTCCCAAGATTTCCCTCCTGGCTCCCAACTCCCAATCTGCTGTCCTGAACTAGTGGCCGACTATCCAGTGCTGGGGATAATATCAGAAATAGGAGTCACTCCTGTCACGGAGCATATTGAGGGGGCATGGTTCGGGAAGGGCTATTGCTGTGACAGGAACTTTAGAGATCAAAGATCTCCCGGCTGACTGTCAACAATGTGCAGGAAGTTCATACCCCATTCCAGGAGACTCCCAGGAGACTTGTATCTGAAGACAGCATCAGCAGCATTTGCTTCCTCCACAGTTTTTTCTAATGTTTTCTCGCTCTCAACAGAAGGTAGTGATGTCATTAAGCTGTTTGAAAACATCCCCATGAATTTTCCAGTCAACACAGTACAAGCCCAACATCATCAGTCAAAGTTCTCCTTACTATTCTGAACAAGGGTTCTGAAGAAGGGTCACTGGACCCCAAACATTAACTAACTTCTCTCGACACATTCTGCCACACCTGCTGAGCAATTTCTAGTTTTATCTCCTTACTATTAATTGTGAAAACATCAACTTGTTTTAATAGTTAGTTCCCTTTCTCAACTTGTTTGGTTCAATATCATGGAACTCAATGAGAGAGTTGCTCATGTATTATTGATTCTTTAAAGTTATTGTATATTGTAATCTTGTTGAAATTCTCAAATGCGAATTAAATACATAACAAAGTTTTGTTCACTATGTCTTGCTGTACTTTCAAAAATATACATTGTTGAGGATCTGAACCAGAAAGTTCTAAATAACCCTCTCGCCAGATAACAATAGGTAAGTGGATCATGTATTTATTTCTTTGAAGATGGTCTTATGGTCTCATGAACATACATAAAGACAAATCGAGAGAAGGAGTAGGCCGTTCAGACCTTTGAGTCTGTTCCACTATTCAGTAAGATCATGGCTGATCTAATTGTCCATAAGGACCCTCAACAATTTTTACAGAACCACCAGAGGAAGCATTCTATCCGGATGCATCATGCCCTAGCATGCTCTGTTCAGGACTGTAAGAAACTACAGAAAGCTGTGACCACAGCCCAGACCAATAAGCAAGCCAATTTTCCATCTATTGATTCCATCTACACTTCTCGCTGCCGCAAAAAGGCAGCTATCATCAAAGACCCCTCCCACCCTGTTATAATCTCTTCCAATTTCTTCTGTGGGGCAGAAGATACAGAAGCTTTAACACACGCACAAACAGGTTCAAGAACAGCTTCATTCTTGCTGTTATTAGACTGCTGCATGGACCTATCAAATTTCAAATCTAATGTCGATCTTGCTTTTTGTACACCTTCCTTGCCTGATGTCAATGACCACTGCCCACCCCACCCCAACATTTTCCCTTTCCCTGCTCTTTCATCTGTCCCCATCCACTTTCCCCACACCCGCCCCTACCTGTTATGCTAAGTTGCTCCACTTTACAATTATCATTCCTCTGCATCACATGTTGTCTCTGATCCCCAGACTGTGTTGCCCAACTTCCCTACATCAGCAGTGGCCCCTGATATCATCCCCTTGACTTTTGGTAGACAGATCCCAGCCAACCCTCTTGACCATCTTGGACAGACGGCCCTGATTAATGACTCCTGAGTGGTCTCTGTGCAGTTCTCTGAATGACTTACTGCAACTAATAGAGCCATGGAATAGAATCTCCAGTGCAGATAGAGGCTATGTGGCCCATCCAGTCTGCACCACCCTTCTAAAGAGCATCCCACCCAGACCTGCCCACACCCCTACCCTATCCCTGTAACCCCATATTTTCCATGGCTAACCCAACTAGCCTGCACACGCCTTCACCCTTTGGGGGAATTTAGCGTGGCCAATCCACCTAACCTGCTCATCTTTGGATTGATGAATCCTGATCACCTGGCAGACACAGGGAGAACATTCAAGCCCCACATAGACAGTGGCCTAAGGCTGGAATCAAACACTGGCACTGTGAGGCTAACTGCTGTGGCAATCCACGATCTGATTGCACCAGAACAACAGGGCTGACCTTAGCACAGTCCCTGTAGTGATACGGAGTCCCTGAACTTGACTGTCCCAAGTGACTGACAGACTGTGTCCCAGTGTCTCAACTTGTACCAAACACTGCCACAAATCCCTGATTAAAGGCTGTCTCCCATGACTTGGTTGAGGATTACTCCCCCTAGATTTTGATACATGGCCAATTAGTGGAAATATGTGCAGTGTGTTTGCTGATTTCATGGCAGGGAAGATCCTGCCCTTTGTTCCTGCCTCCGTCTAGTGGTCTAGCCTTCTACAGAGGGAGGAATTTCTTCATCTAACTGTGTTTGTAGTTGCTGCATCCTCACTGCTTCTTTCTTCATGAATGGGATCATTTTCCTTAAAAGAGACAGCATGGACTTCAGAAACAGTGCTATCTGAGTGTAAGATTTTCAGAAGTTTTAAAGTCACAGCTTCCACTAAATCAACAAATTGAGGCTCAGAGTGCATCATGAAGGAGAAAACCAGAATGCCTTCAGTTGACTGATCTCTTTCTTCTGTAGTGTTTCTTTTGCCTACCTTTTGTAGTTCCTTTATGAGAGAAATGGAAAAGAGTGTAGTGGACAGTGCGCTGACTTCAACATCTCTGGCATCTGCAAATCAAAAAATATTAAAACTATACCTGTAACTCCTTTAATAAAGAAGCATTTTTGTTTCTCATAACAGAGGATTTCTGTGATCTCCCTTCCATTGTAACGAAGTGTAGCATACATCTGCTACTTCATTCTAATTTTAATATTTCTGCTGCTCAAAAGTTGAATGGACCACCATTCTGGGCAGGTCGTGTCTCACAAAGCTCATTGAGTTTTTTGAGAAGGTGACCAAGCATGTGGATGAGGGTAGGGCAGTTGACGCGGTGTACATGGACTTCAGTAAAGCCTTTGATAAGGTTCCACATGGTAGGCTATTGGAGAAAATGCGGAGGCATGGGATTGAGGGAGATTTAGCAGTTTGGATTAGAAACTGGCTTTCTGAAAGAAGGCAAAGAGTGGTGGTTGATGGAAAATATTCATCCTGGAGTCCGGTTACTAATGGTGTGCCACAAGGATCTGTTTTGGGACCACTGCTGTTTGTCATTTTTATAAATGACTTGGACGCAGACATAGGTGGATGGGTTAGTAAGTTTGCAGATGACACTAAAGTCGATGGAGTGGTGGACAGTGTGGAAGAATGTTGCAGGTTGCAGGGAGACTTGGATAAACTGCAGAATTGGGCTGAAAGGTGGCAAATGGAGTTCAATGCAGATAAATGTGAGGTGATGCACTTTGGGAAGAATAATAGGAAGGCAGGATACTGGGTCAATGGAAAGATTCTTGGTAGTGTGGATGTGCAGAAGGATCTTGGTGTCCAGGTACATAGATCCCTGAAAGTTGCCACCCAGGTTGATAGTGCTGTTAAGAAGGCATACGGTGTGTTAGGTTTCATTGGTAGAGGGATTGAGTTCCGGAGCCATGGTGTCATGCTGCAACTGTACAAAACGCTAGTGCGGCCTCACTTGGAATATTGCGTACAGTTCTGGTCGCCCCATTACAGGAAGGATGTGGAAGCATTGGAAAAGGTGCAGAGGAGATTTACCAGGATGTTGCCTGGTCTGGAGCAAAGGTCTTATGAAGAAAGGCTGAGGGACTTGGGTCTGTTCTCATTGGAGAGAAGAAGGCTAAGAGGGGATTTAATAGAGACATACAAAATGATCGGAGGATTAGATAGGGTGGACAGTGAGAGTCTTTTTCCTAGGATGATGACATCGGCTAGTACGAGGGGGCATAGCTGCAAATTGAGGGGTGATAGATTTAAGACAGATGTCAGAGGCAGGTTCTTTACTCAGAGAGTGGTAAGGGCATGGAATGCCCTGCCTGCCAATGTAGTTAACTCAGCCACATTAGAGGCATTTAAACAGTCCTTGGATAAGCATATGGATGATGATGGGATAGTGTAGGGGGATGGGCTTAGATTAGTTCACAGGTCGGCACAACATCAAGGGCGGAAGGGCCTGTTCTGCGTTGTATTGTTCTATGTTCTATGTTCTATGGTGCACAAAACACAGAAATGTAGCACACAGCTACCTCGCAGTTAATCAGGAAAGCTAATGAAATGTTAGCCCTTATTTCAAGGGAGTTGGAGTATAAGAGTAAAGAAGTCTTAATGCCAACTATAAAAGGTGCTGGTGAGACCATATCTGGAGTATTGTGAGCAGTTTAGTTCTCCATATTTCGGGAAAAATATCATTTTATAGAAGGCAGTTCAGACAAGATTCATTACAATAATCCCTAGTACGGAGGGACTATGAGCAAAGGTTAAACAGGTTAGGACTCTACTCATTGGAATTTAGAAGAATGAGAAGTGATCTCTGACACAAATAGGCTTCCGAATGGACTTGACACAATAAATGCTGGAAGGATGTTTCTCTTCATGGGAGAGTCTAGAACCAGAGGGCAGAGTCTCAGAATAAAGGGGTGCCATTTTAAGGCTGAGATTAGGAGGAGTTTCTTCTCTTAGGGCTGTGAGTCTTTGGAACTCCTTGCCTCAGAGACCTGAAGGACCTTCTGTATGTTGAAATCTGCAGATGACAGATTCTTGATCAGTAGGGGAACCAAGGGTTACAGGGATAACCTGGAAATGGCCATGAGGAATGTTGGATCAATCATGATGCTATTGAATGGTGGAGCAGGTTCGAGGAGCTTATGGCCTACTCCTGTCCTATTTCTTATTACTTGATGATCTAACATTGATTGCTGTTGTAAATTAAACCATGACTTCCAAACAGTTTTCGGGAACACAGCATGCAAACCAGCCTAGATAACAAGCATGGAGCTGGATGAACACAGCAGGTCAAGCAGCATCATAGGAACAGGAAAACTTGATGTTTCGGGCCTAAACCCTTCATCAGAAATGGAGGAGGGGAAGAGGGTTCTGAAATAAATAGGGAGAGAGGGGGAGGCGGATAGAGGATGGATAGAGGAGAGGATAGGTGGAGAGGAGGCAGACAAGTCGAAGAGGTGGGGATGGAGCCAGTAAAGGTGAGTGTAGGTAGGGGGGTGGGGAGGAGATAGGTCAGTCCAGGGAGGACAGACAGGTCAAGGGGGCGGGATGATGTTAGTAGATAGGAGATGGGGGTGTGGCTTGAGGTGAGAGGAAAAACAGGTTAGGGAGGTGGAGATGAGCTGGGCTGGTTTTGGGATGCCGTTGCGGGAGGGGAGATTTTGAAGCTTGTGAAATCCACATTGATGCCATTGGGCTGCAGGGTTCCCAGGCTGAGTATGATTTGCTGTTCCTGCAGCCTTCGGGTGGCATCACTGTGGCATTGCAGGAGGCCCAGGATGGACATGTCATCTGAGGAATGGGAGGGGGAGTTGAAATGGTTCGCGACTGGGAGGTGCAGTTGTTTGTTGCGAACTGAGCGCAGGTGTTCTGCAAAGCGGTCCCCAAGCCTCCGCTTGGTTTCCCCGATGTAGAGGAAACCACAACGGGTACAGCGGATGCAGTATACCACATTGGCAGATGTGCAGGTGAACCTCTGCCTGATGTGGAAAGTCTTCTTGGGGCCTGGGATTGGGGTGAGGGAGGAGGTGTGGGGGCAGGTGTAGCACTTCCTGCGGTTACAAGGAAAAGTGCCGGGTGTGGTGGGGCTGGAGGGGAGTGTGGAGCGGACAAGGGAGTCGCGGAGGGAGTGGTCCCTCTGGAAGGCAGATAAGGGTGGGGAGGGAAAGATGTCTTTGGTGGTGGGGTCTGATTGCAGATGGCGGAAGTGTCGGAGGATGATGCGTTGGATCCGGAGGTTGGTGGGGTGGTATGTGAGGACGAGGGGGATTCTTTTTTGGTTATTATTGCGGGGACGGGGCGTGTGGGATGTGTTCCGGGAAATGCGGGAGACACAGTCGAGGGCGTTCTCGACCACTGTGGGGGGGAAGTTGCGGTCCTTGAAGAATGAGGACATTTGAGATGTACGGGAGTGGAATGTCTCATCCTGGGAGCAGATGCGGCGGAGGCGAAGGAATTGGGAATAGGGGATGGCATTTTTGCAGGAGGGTGGGTGGGAGGAGGTGTATTCCAGGTAGCTGTGGGAGTCAGTGGGCTTGAAATGGACATCTGTTTCTAGGTGGTTGCCCGAGATGGAGACAGAGAGGTCCAGGAAGGAGAGAGAAGTGTTGGAGATGGTCCAGGTGAACTTCAGGTTGGGGTGGAAGGTGTTGGTGAAGTGGATGAACTGTTCGAGCTCCTCGTGGGAGCACGAGGCGGCGCCGATGCAGTCATCAATGTAACGGAGGAAGAGGTGGGGTTTAGGGCCAGTGTAGGTACGGAAGAGGGATTGTTCCACATAACCTACGAAGAGGCAGGCATAGCTTGGACCCATGCGGGTACCCATGGCCACACCCTTTGTTTGTAGGAAGTGGGAGGAATTGAAAGAAAAGTTGTTGAGGGTGAGGACGAGTTCGGCTAGGCGGATGAGGGTGTCGGTGGAGGGGGATTGGTCCGTTCTGCGGGACAGGAAGAAGCGGAGGGCCTTTAGGCCATCAGCATGGGGAATACAGGTATATAGGGACTGGACGTCCATAGTAAAAATGAGGTGTTGGGGACCTGGGAATTGGAAGTTCTGGAGGAGGTGGAGGGCATGGGTGGTGTCACGGACGTAGGTAGGGAGTTCCTGGACCAAGGGGGTGAAAATGGAGTCTAGGTAGGTGGAGATGAGTTCGGTGGGGCAGGAGCAGGCGGAGACAATGGGTCGACCAGGGCATTCAGGTTTGTGGATTTTGGGGAGGAGATAGAAGCGGGCGGTGCGGGGTTGGGGAACGATGAGGTTGGAGGCGGTGGATGGGAGGTCACCTGAGGTGATGAGGTTGTGGATGGTTTGGGATTGCAAACCAGCCTGTTCCTGAGTTCAGTTACATGTAAATGAAGACTAGAGCATAAAGCTAGTCTTGGGTTCTTCACCTAAGTCAGGGCTGTACAGACTGGCACATCTGTGCAAAATCCAATAGCAGTTTCATCTTGAACTGGATACAGCACTGTGCACTGATACTTGATAGGTTGGCAAAACTGTATTGCAATGTTCAAACATGGGGATCATTTAGTTCTGGTGTAATTTAGTGTGACGGCAGTATTTTTCATATGAATGTGTGCACATAGAGATAACATCCTTCTGGCTACTGATAATTTTATGGTAAAATCAAACATTTTTGGAACTTGTGATCACCTTAATAGCCCATTAAGGAGAGAACATTTTCTAGCATGTGCACTCATGAAATATGTTAAATAATGCTTTGCTAAATAATGTTAATTCCACTCAGCATAAAATCTGTAATATTCCATTTAGAATGAATGTATATAACAAGAACTGTACATTATGGAAGAATTTAGCAAATGAGTATCGTAATTACTTGGAAGCAATCAAGCTGCGCAGGGTCAAGAAGGCACCTTGGGAGGCAAACGTGCAAATCATGCATATTTGCATATCGTTCACTGAAGCATAACTAGTGTCACCATTTTTACTGCATGGTAATTTACTATTAATTGTAAATTAAAGTGAGAAATGAGAACAAGATTTCTCTATTTGATTTAGCTGATATAAATGCTTAATGAAGAGGTGAGCAATGCCTATTCCTGCACCCTTTTCCCCATCCATGGGAGAAGACAACTGAGTAGCTAAATGAGATTTTCAAAATTAAGAGAACATGATTGATGTCAGAAAAAATGTATAATGCTGGAAGGAAGCTAGCCAGAAATAAGAGTGGATAGAACATGACAGCAATCACCACTGAGCCTGAAGCAATTGACACCTGTCAAGGAGGGAATGCTCAGTTGATTTTCATTGAGTATTTGGAGAAAAACTTAGAAATGATTCCTACTAAATTGGATTCTGCTCATCATTCTTAAATCTTTTCAACTTCAATTGTTTCCATTTCTCAGATGGACCACAGCAAGGTCACAAAACGATCACAGTTCTTTTTTTCATTTTGTTCTTGTTCTCAATTTTCTTACAATTTGGACCAAGGCATAGGGTTACAGCACATCAAATGAAAAATATGAAATACAATGCAAACTGTGAGGAAGAATAGTGTTGTAAATGTATATTTCCCTTAATTGAATTCACCTTTTAAGCACTCCATGTGCAATGTGTACACATTATTGTGAATTTGCCTGCTATTTTTTCCCTTTCAGGTTGCAAGCTGCACGTAGAGCAATCAGATGAGATAGCAAGAACCGCAGATGCTGGAGTCAGCGATTACAAGGTGTAGAGCTGGAGGAACACAGCATGCCAGGCAGCATCAGAGGAATAGGAAAGCTGACGTTTCGGGTCGGGACCCTTCTCCAGCTCCACACTTTGTTATGAAGAGCAATCAGTTGGTTCTGATGCAACGTCTGCTTCATAATTTCAGATGTGTTTTACTGTATTAAATAAACTAGTACATGGAGTTAACCAATCCCTGATGAGAACTTGATTATTGATAAATGGGAAAAATTACAAGAGGACTTCACACTTCAGTGGAATGATAGACTTGTGGCAAATGTCACACAACAGCTAATAAATATGAAGCAGCATGTTTAGAAAGAAGAGCAATGCAAAGGTAACCTAAACAATAATATTCTCAATAGAATGCAAAAAGAGATTTCTCTAGAAATATAAATATGCTAATCTGGTTCTCCCTTTCTACTCTGTCTAGACCTCTCCTGATTTTGAAAATGTCTATCAGATTTTTTCTTAACCTTCTTGTCTGCAAGGAGAGCAATCCCAGCTTTTCCAATCTATCCTCTTATCTGAAGTTTCTCATCCCTGAATCCATTCGTACAAATCTCTGCTGTTGTCTCTCTAATGTGTTGACATTCTTTTCTGTAATGTGGCACCCAGAACTGGACATAATACACCAGCTGAATTCTAATAAGCGTGTAGTATAAGTGAAGCAATACCATTCTCCTCTTGTATCTCTACCCCTTTTAATAAAGCACAGGATACTGTATTAACAGCTTTATTAATTGCTTTCCACCTGTCCTGCCGCAATCAATGATTTACGCACGTATACAACTATATACATATATACAACTATACACATATATCTAGTTAAAAAAAAAGTAACACTACTATAATCCTTTTAGCCATGATATATTGCGGTCAATAAATACTGATTCCTCAGTTCTGAGGAAGGGTGACTCGACCCTGTGATTTCTCTTCATAGATGCTGCCAGACGTGCTGAGCTTTTCCAGCAATTTCTATTTTTATCTATTGTTTCAAATACCATTTGGATGCCCATGGACACCAAATCAACAGCATGACCCTGAATGACCCTTTCTGTTACTTCTTCAGAAAAGCTCCAGCAAGTATGATAAACACAAATTCCCTATAGAAATCCACGCTGATTTTTACTAATCAACACACATACTTCCATGTGTCTACTACTTTATACCAAATAATTGTTCCTGAAAGCTTTTCCACCACTGGAAGTAAACTGACTGGATTGTAATTGCTAGGCTTATCCTTACAACCTTTTTTGAACAAGGAAGTAATGTCTGCAACTCTCCAGTCTGCTGGCACTTCCTCTGAATCTAAGGAAGACTGAAGGATTATGGCCAGTGCCGCTGCAATTTCCACTCTAATTTCTCTCAAAATATCCTTGGAAGCATCCCATCAGGCCCAGGGTCTTGTCAACTTTAATGGTTGGCAGATTTTCCAAAACTTCCAACTTATGAATTTGAATCCTTCTAATGACAGAACTTCTTTCTCTGTCATAAAGTCATAGAGTTGTACACCATTGAAACAGACCTTTTAATCCAACTTGTCCATGATGACCAGATAACCTAAATTAACCTAGTCCCATTTTCCAGCATTTGGCCCATATCCCTCTAAATCCTTCCTATTCATATACCCTTCAGATGCCTTTTAAATGTTGTTAATTATATCAGCCTCCACCACAACCTCTGGCAGTTCATTCCATGCACGCACTACACTCTGCATGAAAATGTTACCCCTTAGGTCCCTTTTAAATCTTTCCGCTCTCAGCTTAAACCTATGCTGTCTAGTTTTTGACTCCCTTACCCTGGGGAAATTACCTTGACTATTCACCCAATCCATGCCCCTCATGATTGTATAAACCTCTATAAAGTCACCACTTAGCCTCTGACATTCCAGCGAAAGTAACCTTTCCCTACAGCACAAACCCTCCAACCCTGCAACAGCTTTGCAAATCTTTTCTGAACCCTTTCAAGTTTTACTACATCCTTCCTATATCAGGAAGACCAGAATTAAGCGCAGTATTCCAAAAGTGGCTGAACCAACATCCTGTACAGCCACAATATGACATCCCAACTGCTACACTCAATGCACTGAGCAAAAACGCAAGTGTACCACCACACTTGATAAAGACAGTTATGCAGCAAGGTCAACTTGCTCCTGCTAGAATTGTACCCTTTATTTTATACTGTTTCTCTGATTTTCAAATGACCAGTTAATCATTTCTACAGCTTAAATGAGAGTTACACATTGGGACTTTGCAAAATCCCTGATGTAGCGGACTCTGAGGGATTTGCTTGGGAAATTGAAGATTCTGCTGGCAATTCCCCGACACCTCTGAAAGTACCATTTAAACTGGAGAATTTGGAAGGTTCTGTTGCAGTTGAGTAAATGGTAACAGAAGAAAGGTTAGGTTATTAATTACCTAGCTAACATCTAGGGAACGATTAAGCTGTCCCCCAACCCTAACAAAATTACCACACACAGTACCAATTACATGTCACCACTCTTCCGCCAATGTCAACTCTGATACTCCTCAGCTCCCTAGGACCAAATTAAACCTCATGATTCATTTAAAGTATGTACAACCGAGCTTCCCTGAGTACCCTAATTGGCACTGACACATTTCTAAATAACTTACACGTTGTAATAGCACGAGACCACCTCGGACCACAGCTCTAAGCTGTGCCCTGATGTGTCCATTCATTTTGTTTCATTCTCTTGTGAGACATGAGTGTTGTTGATGGCCCAGCATTTATTTCCTGTCCCTAGTTGCCTTTAAGAAGGTGGGGATGAGCTGCCTTCTTGAACTGCTGCAGTCCATCTGCTATAGGTTGACCCACAATGCCCTTAGGGAAGGAATTCCAGGATTTTGACCCAGCGACAGTGAAGGAATGGCAATATATTTCCAAGTCAGGATGATGAATGACTTGGAGAAGAACTTGAAGGCGATGGTATTCGCATGCATCTGTCGCCTTTGTCCTTTTGGATGGAAATAGTCATAGGTTTGGAAAGTGCTATCTAAGGATCGAGGGTGAAATTCTGCAGTGCATCTTGAGGATCATGAACGCTGCTGCTGAGCATTTAAGGTGGAGGGAGTGGGTGCTTGTGGATGTGGAGCCATTATGTAGGCTGCTTTGTCCTGGATGGCATCAAGCTTCTTGTACTTTGTAGATGATGGATGGGCTTTGGGGAGAGAACAGGTGAGTCACCTGCTGTAATATTCCTAGCTTCGGACCTGCTCTTATCGCCACTATGTTCGTGTGGCAAGTCCTGTCGAGTTCCTGGTCAATGCTGATTGTTGGGGATTCAGTGATGGTAACACCGTTGAACGTCAAGGGACGGTGGTTAGATTGTCTCTTATTGGTGATGGTCATAGCCTGGCATTTGTGTGTTGTGAAAGTTACTTGCCCTTTGTCAGCCCAAGCCTGGATATTGTTCAGATCTTATTGCATTTGAACATGGATTGCTTCGGTATCTGAGGAGTCATGAATGATGCTGAGCATAGTGCAGTCATCAGCTAACATCCTACTTCCGACCTTATGATGGAGGGAAAGTCATTGATGAAGCAATTGAAGATGGTTGGGCCTAGTAACCCTGAGGAACGCCTCCAGAGGTGTCCTGGAGCTGAGATGACTGACCTCCAACAACCACTACAGTGTTCCTCTGTGCAGGGTGTGACTCCAACCACAGATCAGTTTGCCCCCTGATTCCCATTGATTTTAGTCTTGTTCAAGCTCCTTGATGTCACACTTGGTTGAATGCAGTCTTGATATCAAGGGCTATCACCCACCTCACCTGTGGAATTCAGATCTTTTGTCCATGTTTTAACTAAGGCTGGAATGACGTCAGGAGCTGAACGGCTCTGGCAGAACCCAAACTGGGCATAACTGAGCAGGTTATTGTTAATCAAGTGTTTCTTGGCAACACTGTTGATGACACCTTCCATCATTTTTATTGATTTTTTTAATTCATTCACAGGATGAGGGTGGCATTAGCTAGGCCAGCATTTATTGCCCACCCCTAATTGCCCTGAGGGCAGTTAAGACATACAAAATGATCAGAGGATTAGATAGGGTGGACAGTGAGAGTCTTTTTCCTAGGATGATGATGTCGGCTAGTACGAGGGGGCATAGCTGCAAATTGAGGGGCGATAGATTTAAGGCAGATGTCAGAGGCAGGTTCTTTACTCAGAGAGTGGTAAGGGCGTGGAATGCCCTGCCTGCCAATGTAGTTAATTTAGCCACATTAGAGGCATTTAAACAGTCCTTGGATAAGCATATGGATGATGATGGGATAGTGTAGGGGGATGGGCTTAGATTAGTTCACAGGTCGGCGCAACTTCAAGGGCGGAAGGGCCTGTTCTGCGCTGTATTGTTCTATGTTCTATGTTCTATGTTCTAAGAGCCAATCTCATTGCTGTGGATCAGGAGTCACTTGCAGACCAGACCAAGTAAAGATGGCACCTTTCTTCCCTAAAAAGCATTATGAACCAGATGGGTTTTCTGACAAATTGACAATGGTTTCATCATCATCATTAGATTCTTCATTTCAGATATCTTTATTGAATTCAAATTATTCCATTTGCCGTTGTGGAATTCAAACCTGAATCCCTAGAACATTATCTGGGTCTCAGGATTAACAGTCCAGCAATAATACCACGAGTAGTAAGTACTGGGTTAGATTTGTCCTGATTTTTGCATACAGGACATAGCAAGGCAATCTTCCACATTGTTGGGTAGATGTCAGTGTTGAAGGTGTACCTGAATGACTTGGCCAGGGGTGTGGCATATTCTGAAACACAAGTCTTCAGTTCTATTGGTGGAATATTGTCAGGGCCCATTGCTATTGCAGTATCCAATGCCTCTAACATCCAGTGATGTTACTTGGAATGAATCAAATTGGCTGAAGACTGATACCTGTGATGACAGGGACCAATTGAGGTGGCTGAGATGAAATATCTACTTGGCACTTCTGGGTGAAGATTGTTGTAAATGTTTCAGCCTTATGCACACATTACGTGCATATAGGATCATATAACAATACATCTTTGAAGGAGGACATTTAGCCAGTTCTTCGAAAGAACAATCCAATTTAGTTGCACTACCCTGCCCTTTCTCTTTACCTCTCCAAATGTACCTATCGAAGAATATACACACTTGCCTTGTGAAATTTATTAATGATTCTGCTTCCCCACTCTTTCAGCCAGTGCATTCCAGATCATAACAAGGCACTGAATTTTTAAAATTTCACCTCCAGTTCTTTTGCCAATTATGTTAAATTTGTGTCCTTGTTACTATCTCGTATGCCAATAGATGTTTTACCATAATCACCTATTTATCAGGAGTGGTTTTCAAACGCACACACAGTCAGATACTCATTGGACATAAAATCTAAATCCTTTACCATTCCATGATTTGAGGATACGAATGCACATGACTTTTCGATAGGTATATTTGTGCATCTTAATTTACTAGTACATGTTAGATCCAAATCTAATGATGAGTTCTTATTGATTACTTTTCATTTTAACTTATTTTCTAATGCAATCACACCTTTTGTGTTATTCAATGTTGAAATGCTGTCATCAATTTTAACACCATATATCTTCTACCATTTAAAACAGAATGGTTGAGATCATTAAGAGTCAATACACAATAGAAATGGCCTGTATTTGCAAAGTGAAAGCAGAAATTTACTTGTTACAAGGTTTATTGTGAAGTTTTGTCCATTACACTTTCCATATCGAAAGATAATTAAGGTGCTATACAGATATTCAATACATCAATCTCAATTGCCACAGATCAGATGAACAGCGACAGTCTTTTCACAAATTTAATAAAACCGGAATAATGAAGGAAATCTCTGCTTAGCTGTTTAATTAAGAACACTCATTTTTATTCAATATCAGCTTTTGCCAGCGCTCGTCAACATATACTGCAGAAACGTATCTCTACATGATATATTAATAGTGCCAGGAGATTTAATTTTAAAATCTTCCATCTCCCACATTTTATCCAACTGTACAAAAAAGATAAAGGCAACAATTAGATATTCTAAATTAAGTTACTTTGATCATATTTTACAATTTGTGAACTAAACTTTGCAGTTTTCTTTTGCCACTATCACTCACAATTACTTCATTAGTTGTTATTTCTTTTCTATTCATTTGTGGGATGTGGGCGTTGCTGGTTGACCAGCATTTCTTGCCCATCCCTAGTTGCCCTTGAGAAGGTGGTGGTGAGTTGCCTTCTTGAACTGCTGCAGTCCTCCTGCTGTAGGTTGACCCACGATGCTATTAGGGAGGGAAATAAATCTGGTATACATTTTTTTTTAAAAATTGCCACAAGAAACATTGGTACAGCTATACCCTTAAGTTCATTTTTATCATTAGATCTTACTTTCTTTGTATGTCATGTTATACCATTTAGGAACGGTAAATCAGATCCAAAAATGGATATTAAAAAGGTAACTTGATAGTCACGAATTCCAGATATAGCACTGATAAATGAACATTGAAAAAGTAAGTATTTTAAATACAACATTGTCAGTGAGTTAACTGGGGTTTATGAGAATAGTAATAGTCAATGAGAGCACTGAGAGGAAACTTAACTTGATTGAATGTATTCTTTTGTTATTTTCTCTGACTACTATATTATCAGTTATTCCATGAGAGAAAGACAGACACAGGCAGAGATAAATCATTTTCAAGAAGCAACAACCAAAAATGGTGCAATGCATCTAAAATATCTCAATGGGCAAGCTACCTGGACATTTATTTTTAATGGGGATATAATTTTGTCAAAATGCATTAGGAAGTGATTAATAATTGTTATTATTGTGACAAGAATACCAAATCAGACTGCAGTTTCAAGTTTCAAATCTGTCTTTCCAGCAGGAATCAATGTGATGACTTTGCCTGTCCAATTTGCCACCATCTTTTCCAGACCATTTTTCAAACATGGGAGTAAGTGAAAAATGGTACTCATATGAAAGGTATGAATTGGTCCAGCATCACAAAAATTCATTTATTTCTGCGTCAGAAGAGTCATGGGCACAGTGAGGTAACAGCTCTGTAACAGAAATAGCAATCAGAGAGTGAGATCAAACCCCACCATCTCCAATGGTGTTGTCCAATTGCAAGTAGGTCACAAAACCTGAAAATAAAAAGATAGCATTAGCAAATGTGACTAAAATACTGTTATAAATATTCAAATAGATCATTAAAGAACCATTTATACTTTAGGGAAGGAAACCTATCAACTTTATCCAGTCTGGCCCACATATTACTAGCCCAAGCTTTCACCAAGGTTGCACTAAGGACAAGCTCTATAAGCATTTAGAAGCAAATGGACCGATTAGTGGTAAACAGCATGGTTTTGTGCGGGGAAGGTTGCACATCACTAACTTGATTGAGTTTTTTGAGGAGGTGACAAAAATGACTGAAGGAAAAGCATTGGTCTACATAGAGTTCAGTAAAATGTTTGACAAGGTCCTTCATGGCAGACTGGTACAAAAGGTGAAGTCACATGGTATCAGAGGTGACCTGGCAAGATGGCTTAGTCATAGGAGACAGAGGGTAGCAGCAGAAGGATGCTTTTCAGAATGGAAGGCTGTGACTAATGGTATTCCACAGGGATCAGTGATGGGACCTCTGCAGTTCATGGTCAACATAAGTGATTTGGAGGAAAACGTAGCTGGTCTAATTAGTAAGTTTGTGGATGATACAAAGATTGGTGGAGTTGCAGATAGTGAGGAGGATTGTCAGAGGATACAGCAAGATATAGATCATTTGGAGGCATGGGGCAGAAAAATGGCAGATGGAATTTAATCCAGACAAATGTGAGGCGATGCATTTTGGAAGGTCAAGTACAGTTGGAAATTATACAGTGAAGGGCAGAATCCTTCGGAGTATTGATATGCAGAGGGGTCTGGTGTGCAGGCCCACAGATCACTAAAGGTGGCAATGTAGGCAGATAAGGTAGTAAAAAAGGGCTTATGGCATGTTTGCCTTCATTGGAAGGGGCATTGAATATAAGGATAGACAAATTATGTTACAGCTTTATAGAACACACTTGTTAGATCACACTTGTAATATTGCGTACAGTTCTGATCACTACGTTACTGTAAGGATTGTGGATGCGTTGGAGAAGGTACAGAAAAGGTTTATCAGGATGTTGCCCGGTATGGGTGATTTTAGCTATGAAGGAAGTTTGGATAGACTGGGTTTGTTTTCACTGGAACACAGGAGGTTGAGGAGCGACCTGAGAGAAGTTTATAAGATTGTGAATGGCATGGATAGAGTGGAAAGTATGAAGTTTTTTTTTCCCAAGGGTGGAGGGATCAATTACCAGGGGACACACGTTCAAGCTGTGGGGGGAATTATTTAAAAGAAATGTGTGAGGCAAGTTTTTCTCACAAAGGGTGGTGAGTGCCCAGAATGCATTGCCAGAGGTGTTGGTGGAAGCAGACACAATAGCAGCTTTCAAGAAGCACCTGGGCGAATACATGAATAGGAAAGGAATAGAGGGATATGGATCCAGTAAGTGAAGACAGATTTAGTATGGAAGGGCAAAATGTGTCAGTACAGGCTTAGAGGGCCAAAGGACCTGTTCCTGTGCTGTATTGTTCTTTGTTCTTTGTCTGCTTAATTAAATTAACTGTCAACTCCCCACAGAAGTAGCTAGCAAGCTTCAGAGATTCAGGAAGAAAATTGAATGCGACCTTCTCAGAACAACAGAGATGGGCTTGTCAACAACATCCAAATCAAAACTCTTTTTATTTCTTAACTTTTAAATCGTTACTGGATCTAAGCACTTGATGATAAAGGTTATATTTGTATAGTAATGCAATGATTTCTGTTTAGTACAGTATATATTTGCTAAGCTTTTACCACACTTCATAACAGTGGCATTATTCTGAATTGGATCTTACATTACACTGAATGAGCCTTCATCTGTAACTTCATTTGAAATTTGTGTTAATTTTAGTGAAAGTTATATAAAATTTGCATTGGGCATATTCAGTAAGCTTCACGTATGACCAAGCACGACCAGCAGAGAGTGCAGTGGGGCAGTTTGATCAGTATGGGCGTGGATTTTTTTCTTTCTTTTGATGTTTTTCCTAATTACCTTCATCAATGAGGGCAGGAGCAGACCAAGGCCCAAGAGCTGACAGATTATTAAGGGGTTAATTGAGAAGCACCAGGGCTAAGTAAAGGCCAGCAAATGATAAAGAGACTAAAGTTAAGGTAAAGGGAGTAACTTTAAGATTAAGTAATTGCACAAGTTAACAAGTAAGACTAAGCAAGTTTAAGTTTAAGTCATGGCAGGTCAGCATACTGGAGTGTGTGACCTATCATATGTGGGAAGTCACGAACTGTAAACAAGTTCCGGCAAAAAAGAACTGTCCTATATTGCATCTTGCAATTATATATTTTTATTTATCTGTACAAATTGATTTCATCAAGTACAGGACTATAGGTTTCAAATGTATTGATGCCACAATTTTACCACAGCTGGTAACTTAACTGGACTACTGTTTAGTATGTCCTCATACTGCATTTGCACTGATTCTTATTGGATTAATGTCGCTTTGCAGTACCTTTATCTTTGAACGTCTCAGGTATTGTGGACTTCATTTTACTAGCTGCTGGGCAAAGGCACTGTGTCTGCCACCCCGAGGGTTAAGCCTCAGATTAATGCTACCAACCCTCCGACATATTATTTACTGACTGTTGCGAACATTTTGAGAAAGCCAGCCTTTACTAACTGACTACATAGGCACTGAGAGGAATAATTATAAACTGGATAAATAAATCCCTAGCAGAGACAATGGGTGGAATTACAAAAGGTTTTCTTCTTTCTTCCACTTGCCCTAAACCTCAGTGCAGTCTCAGGCTCTGCAGCTGGGGTGAAGACAGCAGGCCCTACGGTGCTGCCTGTTGATCTTGGAGTTTCAGGCGACCCTGGGGGTAATGTTGTGTCTAGGGGGCCCAGACATGTTGAATGTGTCCTGCTAAGAGTTCGGTGAACCCTCCTTGGCTGGAACTCCCAGGGATGTTGAAGTGCAGGTCTGTCCCAACATCCTGAGACTGCTGGGGCTGGCTCCCCTCTACAGCTACCAACTTGCCATGAGGGGACTGAGGTGGCAGGACCTTCCTGTTGTTGCTGCAGACCTGCAGCCAGTGTGCTGCGGTTGCCATTCTCACTGTCCACCCCACCCCTCACAAACCTGCCTGCTGCTCCTTTGTCTGCCTGTGCATTTGAAAAAAGTCCCTGATGCTGCCACCATAGGTTCCTCTCTTGCCTCGGTCTGGATAGGTACCTCATCTCCAACAGTCCTCCAAGTTTCTTCCTCGGTTAGTTGTGGAGACGTGGCAGTGATGTGACAGACGTCCTCCTGAATCCTTCGTAGCTAAAGTACCCTCCGAGGTGTCCGTATACAAACCAGTGGGGAATGCAGAAGGCAGCCTTGCTGGTGCTTCTTGCTTAGAGGTGTGGTAGGGACACCCTCTTGATTCTCTAAGACCTTGGGCATGTTACCTGCAAGACATAAAAGAAAGAAGGTACCACAGCCAAAACTACATTGACAGTGGGGTTAATGTGAAAGTTGCACTGCGAGGAACAGGGCTTCTTAGTCTATTGGCATGACATAGATCTCGATAGGAGAGATTCCAGTTCAATGCAGCCAGTGACAGGATCTTCTCATCATGGAAGGGTGGAGACAGGTGTTGGGTAACCCAGGATGGAGGGGTTTGGGTTGGGTGAGGGCAAATGAGGGATGATGTTGCATGGAATAGAGAGAGTGGTAGAGCATGAGCCTCCCTGGGAGCTGGGTGCAGTGGCAGAGATTGTGATTGTAAGACAGCAAAGGCAGGGTGACACCATTCACCCCAGTGAAGCAGAGAAAGTCTTTTTTGTGCCATTACTGGGCTTTTCAGTGAACCATGGAGAATGCACTGTCCTGAGTAGCGAATGTGGTCCAGACTGAAGTGGCTCTGTCTGGAGGCTCTGAGGGAAGAGAATGGCTCTCCTCTGCACGCTCTCATCCTTCAAGACCTGTTGGCAGTTTCTCCTTATTTGCCATGCCCTCTGGGAGTGTGTGCAGCTGCACAAGGCAGCTTTGGAATGCTAGCACTTCACTGGTTGGGTAAAGGCTTGTTAAGGCTGATGCTAAGGGTGCTCTTATATCCCAGGATACCCTGGTAGAGGCAAATGCTTCCAGCTGTTGCAAAATTAGACTACCATCGGACTAGAGGGGTATAGGGACTCAGAAGGTAATTAATGAAGTGAGTTTGGGACAATACTATAAGACAATTCATTACCCCAAAGGAGAGAAACTCTCCATCACGCCCAGATTATGTCCTTTACTGGAATCATCTTTTTCACATTTCTAGACATTTTCACTTTACCTTTATGTTTTAAAAAATATATTGTCTACCTAAAAACTTTTCAAATTTCTGAAACACTGTTTCTTAATTTCATGTGAATTCCCCTATCAAATTATGTTAAGATTTGAACACCTTTCACAAGAAGCATTCTGAAACCATGAGTTCACAATAAGTATCCAGTAGGATTTACAATTTGTGTTACTTAATCAAGTTTGAGACAAGAGCTTTCATTATTCAATTGAGATCAGAGGATTTTTATTACAGAATATCTGGTTCACTATCTTTAGGGAGTATGGTATGACAGTGTAAAGTATGTGTACACACAGACACCCAGTACTTAATTAAGAATTGTATTTTGTGCATCATTACTGCAATATCTTAATGTGGCCTTTGACCTGCCCTGGTCTAAAGCTGTCAAACAGACAGCAGTTATCCTATATGTCATTTATAGAGAAAGGACACTTCGACATATTGGAAAATGAATTCTATAGTTAAGTGGTGCAGCAAGGATTAGAATTGAAGGGCCAGAACTTGCATTGTGAGCAGTATTCAATGAATAGACTGCAAATTTGAATGTTCGTGATATTGTTAAAACATGTCATTAATTTCATTTTAGGAATATGACTCTATCATATTTAGTTGCAGTGTACAGGATTCAGCACCATTATAATCTATGGGTATCCAAATTATTTTAATTCTTAAAAGCATCACAATACTTGCATCTATACTGTCTGAACATGGAAGGGGATATAAAAAAAATTAACAAGTAAGGAGTTAAAGTGAATCCTCATTCAAGTTTCATATTGGTGGCATTATAATATCTTTTTAAATATAGCATCATAAGCCTGGTGTCATGTCATCCATCAGGCAAATTAAAGGAGCATTTATCCTGCTGTTGACATGGACACAAAACAAATTAACGTGATACACAATGCATATGGGAGGATGGAAAAGGCAAAGGTCATTTCAGCATCCTCAACACAAAACAGCTGATTTTCTTTTGTTTCCAGATGATCTAAATGCCACACAGGAGAAAGAAGATCATCTATCATGATTACGGAAAATGTCAAATCACCTTTCTAGCTGATAGAGCGCCAATTAAATATTCAATTTCTCTATCTGTATAATTTAATTATTGGTAACACAGGCCACTGTACAGAATGTAATTAAACAATATTAACATCAACTGGTGCCTATGATTTCTCAAGGTAAATGGCACAGTTTCCATTGCTAATAATTAGACAGTTTCGCATGGAATCACAAAGTAATCTGTCTTGCTTTCCTCTAATCCAAAAAAAGAATAAAAGTTGCATAAAATCAGAAATATTTAACTGCATATCAAAATATGAATCAACATATTTGAACAATATTCTGAACTCTGGAAATATTGAAAATATTATTTTCCATTATTGCCTTTCTGCGTCTAAAACCTTTACTGCTGCAGCCGCATGAGACAAACTACTACTTGAATTGAATGCACCAGTTTTAGAGTCATCCAGCAGGAAATAGATCCTCTGGTTGGCTATAGGTCAACATGAAAAACCAAAAGAACTGTGGATGCTGGAGATCAGAAATAAGAAAAGAAATCGCTGGAAAAATGCTCAGCAGGTCTGGTAGCATCTGTGGAATGTTAACATTTCAGGCCCAATGACCCTTCTTCAGAATTAGAATTAGGTTTATTGTCATATGTACTCGGGTACAGTGAAAAGTTTACAAAGTCACCATTTCCAATGCCATCCTGGGTACAAAGCCACCTAGTACAAAATAGAAACATAAAAAAAAGTTAAAAGTTCAACATTACGGTCCTTCTATGGCTATGCACCGGTAGTCGCTCAATGCTGAGCTTTCACCACAAGTGCTTGCTCTCTCTGGCGCTGGGCTGAGTCCCTCACTGCTGACCACCATCTGGGCTCTCCAACTACTTCACCACAAACCACCATGTGGAGTCTGACCACCATACTTGTTTGACACAATGTAGCAAATGGTGTGCCACAGAGCTCAGCGCTGGGGCCTTACCTTTTTATAATTTCTATAAATGGCTTAGATGAAAGGACTGAAAGAAATGCTGCTAAATTTGCTGCTGACACAAAGATAGGCAGGAAAGTTTTGAAGAGGACATAGGGAGTTTAAGACGAAGACTGTTAACTGAGTGGACAAGGATCTGGTAATTGACAAAATAGTGTAGGAAAATGTCAAGTTCAGTTCTGAGGAAGGGTCACTTGAACAGAAATGTTAACTTTGATTTCTCTCCACAGATACTGCCAGACCTGCTGAGCTTTTGCAGCATTTTCTACTTTTATCTTTGATTTACAGCATCCACAGTTCTTTTGGTTTTTAAAATGTGAAGTTGACCATTTTAGCAGGAAGAATTTTTAAAAAAGCGTATTATCTAAGTGGTGATAGGTTGCAGAGCTCTGAGATGCAGAGAGATCTGGGCATCCTAGAGCATGAAATACACGACTGCAGACAAAGCTAGTAATTAGGAAAGCTAATAGAATGTTATCGTTTATTGTGAGAAGAACTGAATTTGAAAAAAGGAAGGTTTTATTTCAGTTATACAGGGCACTGGTGACAACAGTCCTGTTGCAGTATTGGTCACCTTATTTAAAGAAAGATGTAAATACATTGAAAACAGTTCAGACAGGATTTACCAGACTGATACCTGGAATAGACAGGTTGCCTTATAAGAACAGGTTGGACATGCCAGGCTTGTATCCACTGGAGCTTGGAAGAGTAAGAGGTGACATGATTGAAACAAATAAAATCCAAGTATTCTTGACAGGGTGGATATGGAGAGGATGTTTCCTCTTACTGGAGAATCTAAAACAAGGAGTCACCCATATTAACCAAAGGTGAGGAACTTTTTTACCTCCCAGAGAATTGAAAGTCCTTGGACCTCTCTTCTTGAAAAGCTAATGGAAGCAGAGTCCTCGAATATATTTGAGGCAAAGGTGGATAGATTCTTGTTAAGCAAGAGGGTGAAAGGTTATCAGGAATAGGCAGGAGCACAAAGTGATCAGATCAGGAAAGATTTTGTTAAATGGTGGAGCAGGCCCAATGGAATAAATGGCCTACTCATGATATGAATGTTTTTAAGTTGTTGAGGATGAGATTCAATTCAAATGTTTGACTGAAATATAATGAATAATTATTAGCTAATTCAAATTTAAACAGCTGTGTGATTTGGAATGTTCTACCTGAAAGGCCAGTGGAAACAGATTTAATAGGAGTTTTCCAAAGGAAATTGGATAAATACTTGAAGGCAGTAAAGCTTACAGGGCTATAGGGAAAGGGTAGGAGAGTGGGATGAAATGAATAGCTCTTTTAAAGAGCCAGTAAGGCACGATAGGCTGAACGGCCTCCTTGTGTCCGTGATTCAAACTGACATTTAGATAGTGCTTAATCATGTTCTCTAGACATTTAAAAACCCTTCACAAATAAAAGTCACTTTATGAAAGTAAAGGGAAAGATATTAACCAGAAGTCTTCCTTGTTTTTTCTTTGATTGGTACCCCTATGATATATCTGAACAATGTCTCGGCTTAATGTCTAATTTCTTAAACAGAACTTCTCATAATGCAGCACTCAGTTAGTACCACATTGACTTAGCAACCAGGATCATGTGCTCAAGCTCCACAGTGGAACTTTGACTAACTCAGTGGGAAGGAGGTAAGCAAGTATGTGAGCCAGGCCTTCAACACCACCAATAAGGTAGATTATTTAACCTGGTAGTGCGTTGCTGTTTGTGGGGTGTTGCTTTGCGCAAAGGGGATATGATGGCAAAGCAATAATTTTATTGGACTAATCATCCAGAGACTGCGAAAAGCTCTGGGGCCAAGGGTTCAAATCCCACCATGGAATTTAGATTCAATTAATAAATCCAGAATTGAAAGCTGGTCTCAGTGATAGTGACCATGAAATTATCAGTGATTGTTGTTAAAAACTCATCTGTTTCACTAATGTCAGTTAGCAATGGAAATCAAGCAACCTCACTGGGTTAGACCTATATGTAACTTCATATCCACATGTGGTTGACTCTTGACTTCCCTCTGAATGGCCTAGCAAGTCACGCACTTCAATACCATTTAGGGATGGGCAACAAATCTTAGACAATCACATCGCATCAAGGAAAAAAATAAAAGGCTACCTGATGTGCTACATACTACACTTCATGAGCTGGGCAGTAAAGTCCTGTGAGTTGTCCCAAGGCTGTGAAAGCTGCTACATTAATGCTTGCATGAATTCAACCTCATTTGAGCTTACAGTAGAATGGAGATAGCCTCTTTGGGGAAAATGGGGAAGAATTCCAGGATGGAAGCATAGCCTAATACATGACTACATTTACCCAGGACGGTTCTGTTTTCTTTGAGTGACTGAGGAAAAAGATCTGATAGAGAAATTAAAAATAGGAAAAGGCACTGCATTGAGGTGAAGCAAAGTTGGTTAACTCGCTGCTGCAAAATTTGGGAATGGGATGGAATCAAGGGAGATAGTTTCTTGATTCTTAGGCTTGACCGAGGAAATGCATTGTTCCTATTTTGCTGGTTGGTGCAAGTTGATTCATTCACTTACTTGGGAAAAGCACTTGGATCCCACTGCAGCTGGAATGTTGTAAAATATTCTGATATGTCTGTAAAAGAAATGCAATTTACACTTGATGTTATCTATTACATATTGAACTATTCCACAATCCTATGTTCTATTTGTTCCAGGTAGAACTCATGGTTTTATACCTTACATCTAACTTTACACTTCATTTAGAATTCATAAGTCTCACACAATTTTTGGATAAGAATGCCTCTTTTATTTGGTACTACAGAACTCAAGAATTGCAGAAAAAAAGACATTTTCTGGAGCCTTTAATTTTGCACTCTTCAGGACATTTGCAAGATACATCAATGTAAGGTTTTTTAAATTCTCTGAGAAAAGAGCATTCTCGATTGGCAAGTGGACTCCAACCGGCAGAAGTGCTGTCTTACAGAATGCACCAGCCAGAAAATTACCTTGTCGTGTTTACAATTAAACAGTGAAGGTCGACTCTCATTGGTCAAGGCATTGCCCTGAGGAATGAACCAGTGAATGGCTGTCACCTATTTTATAATGTTGAAAAAAGGAACATAAACATATGTGTTCTTTCTGTCTGCAAAGAACAGACCCCTATGTATTAGTATGTGTAGTTTTCAGTTATGTGCAAGTGCAAGAGCCTGACTGACAGTCTTAAATTGGCTGCCAATATAACTCTTAGCATAGTAGGATTCTTCAGCAAATATCATCCAATCACAGAATCACATTTAACCTTATGCTCAGTTTTGCAAACATTGTCTGATCAGGTACAGTCAGTAGCTTGTGTATCGATAATGGCTGAAGAGACATATTGTTTGATGCAACTACCTGCCATTAGGATATAGGGCCAACATACCTGGCATCACACTAGCACTGAAATTCATACACCACATTGCTCATTCATTTGATAGGCAGAACATCTTTTTAGCTTGATGGTAGCATCATGTTAGAAATGGACAGAGCTTGTGACATAACTAGTTTTACCTGTTACCCAAACTTATGACAGAATTTACCCTCTAGGGTCATTTTAGACAAAGTGGGGACTTTTCAGGAATGCAAGTCATGGCCCGAGACCCATTCATGAGTTTGAATAATATACAGCAAGAAATGACCTGATCAAAGTAGCCATTATCCTACAGAATGGCTTTGATGTTCCCTGGCATCAGCATCAAACTGCCACCGTGTACAAATATACCATGTACATTAGACCCATCTACAATAACGTGGAACTATAACTACATATATACTATCAGTTACTATCTAACTGGCAATACCTCCACAACTCAGAGTCCACCCTCCAACCAATCAGCACTGTCCTCCCATACGATATAAAACATTGATCCCCTTTAAATTGTTATTTCTTGTGAAGAGTGCAAGATGAAAACCTTGACAAAATGTCTCTCTTCAGCATTTCCTCTTTTATTGTCAATATTCCAAACGATTAAAGAAAGGAGTACAGTAACTACAAATTGTATCAGAGATAAAAGGTACTGCAGATGCTGGAGAATCCGAGATAACAAGCATGGGGCTGGATGAACACAGCAGGTCAAGCAGCATCATAGGAGCAGGAAAACTTGACGTTTCGGGCCTAAACCCTTCATCAGAAATGGGGGAGGGGAAGAGGGTTCTGAAATAAATAGGGAGAGAGGGGGAGGCGGATAGAG
>JAHRHZ010000223.1:23544237-23573974 GCA_024137785.1 Ginglymostoma cirratum
GGAAGAGGGATTGTTCCACATAACCTACAAAGAGGCAGGCATAGCTTGGGCCCATGCGGGTACCCATGGCCACCCCCTTTGTCTGTAGGAAGTGGGAGGAATTGAAAGAAAAGTTGTTGAGGGTGAGGACGAGTTCGGCTAAGCGGATGAGGGTGTCGATGGAGGGGGATTGGTCAGTTCTGCGGGACAGGAAGAAGCGGAGGGCCTTTAGGCCATCAGCATGGGGAATACAGGTGTATAGGGACTGGACGTCCATAGTAAAAATGAGGTGTTGGGGACCGGGGAATTGGAAGTTCTGGAGGAGGTGGAGGGCGTGGGTGGTTTCACGGACGTAGGTAGGGAGTTCCTGGACCAAGGGGGTGAAAATGGAGTCTCGGTAGGTGGAGATGAGTTCGGTGAGGCAGGAGCAGGCGGAGACAATGGGTCGACCAGGGCATTCAGGTTTGTGGATTTTGGGGAGGAGATAGAAGCGGGCGGTGCGGGGTTGGGGAACGATGAGGTTGGAGGCAGTGGGTGGGAGGTCACCTGAGGTGATGAGGTTGTGGATGGTTTGGGAGATGATGGTTTGGTGCTCGGGGGTGGGGTCATGATCTAGGGGGCGGTAGGAGGAGGTGTCAGAGAGTTGGCGCCTGGCCTCAGCAATGTAGAGGTCAGTGCGCCATACTACGACTGCCCCTCCCTTGTTTGCAAGTTTTATGGTGAGGTTGGGATTGGAGCGGAGGGAGCGGAGGGCTGCACCTTCTGCGGTGGAGAGGTTGGAGTGTCTGAGACGGGTAGAGAGGTTGAGACGATTGATGTCTCGACGGCAGTTGGAGATGAAGAGGTCGAGGGAGGGTAGGAGGCCTTGGGGTGGTGTCCAGGAGGAGGGCTTGTGTTGGAGGTGGGAGAAGGGGTCAGTAGAGGAAGGGTTAGATTCGCGGTTGGAGAAGTAAGCGTGGAGGCAGAGGCGGCGGAAAAACTGCTCAATATCCAAGCTTGAGCGGTATTCTTTGATATGTGGGTGGAGGGGGACAAAGGTGAGCCCTTCACTGAGGACTGACCGTTCGTCCTCAGTAAGGGGGAGGTCTGGGGGGATGGTGAAGACTCGGCAGGGCTCAGTGTTGCTGTCTCCTCTGGAGCTGCTGGCTGTGGAGGCAGTGGGCGGAGCGTTGTCGGCGTCGGCTGTGGGTGGAGTTACGTCGGCGTTGGCTGTGGGCGGAGTTACGTCGGCAGTGGGTGGAGTTGCGTTGGCGTCAGCGGTAGGCAGAGGTACGTCGGCGGTGGGTGTTGTGTCGGCTTCGGCGGTGGCAACAGCGATGACGGTAGTGTCTGTGGTGTTGGTTTCAGTGATGGAGGCGGTGGTTTCAGCAGCGGCGGCGTTCGCTGTCCCGGAAGTGGGGTACCCGGTGGTGGCGGATGTGACGTCATCAGTGGGTTCTCCGACAGTGGCCTCGTGGCCAATGGCGGCGGGTACATTGTGGGGGAGGTCCTGGGTACGGCTGGGGATTTGGGAGGTGGGGGAAGCCCGTTTTGGGTGGTGGGTATCAGTAAGATTACTATACTTACAGTTTTTGGTGTCCAATAAAGCTGAGTAGAATTGTGAACTCAAGCTGTGGATCCTACGGATCCTACAGGAGGGGTCCTTTGCAGGTCTGGGAGAGGGAGGCTCTGAGCTGGGGGAGTCTTGATTGTAGTGTCTGGAGATGCCTGCGCATTGCTGCAAGTGTGTGTTTCAGGAGTCGCAGGGAGAAGCGCTTCTGGAGGGTCTCAATGTTCTCCATGTAGATATTGTCACAGTTGGGGCCAAATTGGGAAGGCTTGAATGTGGATTGTCGTCCATTGGGGATGATCTGGTTCCGTAGGCAGGTACTAAGAAAGGTGATGTGGCTGTAGTACCTGGTTTGCTTCAGGACATGGTCGAGCAGTTTCAAGGCCGAAGAGATTATGAGAGAGTTGCAGTGTTTTTGCGAGCAGAGCGTAGATGTTCTGCGAAGTGGTCACCAAGTCTACGCTTTGTTTCCCCAATGTAGAGGAGACCACATTGTGAACAGCAAATGCAGTAGACTAGGTTCTGGGAAGTGCAGGTGAAGTGTTGCTTCACCTGGAAGGTATGTTTGGGCTCTTGGATACTGGAGAGGGAGGAGGTGAATGGGCAGGTGTTGAACATTTGCCGGTAACAGGGGAAGGTGCCATAGGGCTGTGGGGAGGTGTTGTGGGTGAAGGAAGTGTGGACCAGGGTGTCCCGGAAGGAACAGTCCCTGCGGAAGGCGGGCAAGGGAGGGGAGGGGAATATGTGTCCAGTGGTGGAATCTTGCTGGGTGGCGGAAATGGCGTCTGATGATCTTCTGGATGTGGATGCTGGTGGGATGGTAAATAAGTGCAAGGGGAAACCTATCGCTGTTATGGGAGGGTGGAGAGGGGGTGATGGAGAGAGTGCAGGAGATGGGTTGAAACTGGTTGAGGGCCCTGTCAACAACGGTGCTGGGGAATCCTCGGTTGAGGAAGAAGGTGGACATTTTGGAGGCTCCCTTGTCGAAGTTGGCCTCATCTGAACATATGCGACGGAGACGGAGGAACTGAGAGAATGGGATGGAGTCTTTACAGGAAGCAGGGTGTGAGGATGTATAGTCCAGGTAGCTGTGGGAGTCAGTCGGTTTATAGTAGATATTAGTGGCCAGTGTACCCCAGAAATGGAAACAGAAATGTCAATGAAGAGAAAGGAGGAGTCAGGAATAGACCAGGTGAAAATGAGGGCAGGGTGGAAATTGGAGGCAAAATTGATGAAGTTTTCCAATTCCAGATGAGAGAGGGATGCAGCACCAATGATATCATCGATCTATCGGAGAACGAGTTGTGGGTGGGGGCCGGTATAGTACTGGAACAAGGAATGTTCCACGTACCCCATGAAGAGACTGGCATAACTAGGGCCCATGTGGGTACCCATGGCAACCCCTCTTACCTGAAGCATTTTTTCTCACAGAGTCACTGGGAATCTTGAACTCTCCCAAAGCTGAAGGCAGGAATTTAAAAATTTCAAGAGTAAGATTCATAAGAATTTTGTTAGGCCAGGAAGTTAGGAATTACAGAACCAAGACAAGTAAATTGTGCACAGTTATGGATGCCACATTATAGGAAACATATGAATGCATTGGAGAGAGTGCAAAGACGATATACAAGAATGAAAATTTTCAATTATAAGGATAGATTGAAGAACACTTCTCATTGGAGAGAAGAAGGCTGAGAGGAGATTTGATTGAGGCTTTCAAAATCATGATCAAGCTGAATATAATAGATAGGAAGAAGCTGTTCCAACTCGTAAAAGGAACAAGTACGAGAGAGCCTAGATTTCAATATGCAGAGAAAGCAGGGGCAAACTGAGAAAAACCTTTTTCACTCAGTGAGTAGTTAGGGTATGGAATGCACTGTCTGGAAATGTACTGGAGGTAGATTCATTTGGGGCATTGGATGATTACTTGGGTAGAAATAGTGCACAAGGATAAGGGAAAAGGCAGGAGATTGCTGTGAGGTCATGATGCTTGTTTGAAGAGCCAATGCAGGTAAAATGTGCCAAATGGCTTCCTGCACCATAACAATTCTTGAAAATCCAGTTCAGATACAGATCATCCAAGATCAAATTAAATTGCAGGTTTAAGAAATTGAATGGCCAATTACTGGCCAGTTAAGAAAAATACATTGAGCCTTACATCATAACAAATATCCAGTCCTATTTAACAAGCTCAGGACATCAAAAGCCTTTCACAGTTTCATATAGCCTTCACCACTGCTCAACTCAAGTGCATGAAAGGGAATGATTGCAAATCCAGGCTCAATGTATGGAGCATCTAAATGTTGATGGTTTAGTAGAGAAAGAGTTATCCTTAAATAAGCTCAGATTTCTTTCTTCCACCTGTGAAATAATAACCCCTGAGCTCAGGCAAGTTTTTATTTGGCACAAAGTTGGAGTAAACTCTGGATTTAGTGATCTAAATTCACTTTAACTTTAACATGGGTTACCTTAAGTTCTGAAGTAAACATCACTTAAGAAAAACAAGCTCATTCAAAATAATGCAGAAATAGATCACTAAGGCTGTCCTGAAACAGAACAGGACATGGTTAATGGTTATGGTAGATTAACTACCCAATGCAATGTATCATTAGGAAATCCAGTAGCATATCAGTTGAACTATGATATAAATGTGCAGCAAACAACACTAATACAGAATTAAGTGACTTTAAAATCCAGTAACAATGTTGAAATAACAATGATAAAAAAAATGTCATATCTCTGAGATGGTTTTAGATCACAAATTTAAGCTGCAACATGCAAAACAGGAGATCCTTCTCTACGGTACCTGCATAATAAGAACTAGTCATCAGAAATCATCAAGGTTCATAATTACAATTTGAGAAAATTTGATCAGAAACAGTTTACTACTGTTTCAACAGTTTCCCAGGGAACCATATGAGAATAAAGTTCCTAAGTAGGAAACAGGCCATAAAGTATTTATGCTTCACTTGATCTTTATCTTTGGTCATCCAACTATCAGCATAACTCAATTCCTTTCTCCCTAATATGGTTTCCAGCCTTCCTCAGTTACTGACTCATTCCACTTCCTGGTGAGTGCCTGTCTGTAAACCAAATTGCTAGCAACATTGATGTCCTATTTGACCCCAAGATGATCTCCTGACTACATACTCCCTATACCACAAAGATCACCTGTTACCAACATCATTATGCGCAACATCGCTCAAAGTTGTTCCAGATCCATCAACTCTTGAAACCCCTCATGAATGCCTTTATTATCTCTAGACTTAACTATTCTAATAGACTCCAGCTGGGCCTCCCAATTTCATTCCCCTGTTAACATGAAGTCATCCAATGTTCTGCTGCCTGTGTTCTTGTTTGCCCCATGTTCCACTCATTTATTATCTCTATGCTTGTTGACTTATATTTACTTCCTGGTCAACAATATCTTCATTTTGAAATTTTCATCCTTGTTTACAAATCCCTACATGTGCTTGCACTTACCCACACTTCATCTTCAACTCTAATCTTCTGCAGCCTCTGAGATAACTTGTACTCAACTAATCTTTGTCTCTTAAGTATCCCCCAGTTTTAATTGCTCCATTGTTAGTTATGTGCATTCAGCTGCCTAGGCCATAAGCTCTGGAATTCATCCCTCAAGCTCTCCTACAGTCCATCTCTCTTTTCTCCTTTAAAGTGCTCCTAAAAGCCTATGCCTTTAACCTGCTTTGAGCAGTCTGCTCTAGGAATGCTTTAAGTTGCTTTGTCTTTAATGCCACATGAAATGGCTTGGGACATCCTGTTTTTTTTCCACATTAAAGGTACCATGTAATTCTAAATTGTTATTCCTGTCAAATGTCTTAAAAACTCAACAACTCTCTTTAGCAGCATGTTTCAAATCCTCGTTGCTCCTTGGACAAAGAGGTTTGTTTCAATTTCTTGGAAAATGTCTTATTCTAAAGCCCTCTAGTCTTGTTGCTCCCCACAAGTGAAAACAGCCTGTCTGTCTACTCTAGGATTGCTTTTTTTTATTTTAAAGACTTCTAAGACACCCTAAGGCAAGGCTATTCACCCTTTCTTGATAACTTCCACACTAATTTTGATAAGTTTCCATGTAACCAGAATGTTAGAAATGACTTATTTTTATGCAACATAAAGTATATTTGTGTGAATAGGCAGGGGTTTGTTGTATTTTTAATTTGGATTTCATTCTTAACTTGTTGTTCTACATTAATAAAGATTTTCAGAGAGGAGAACTGGAACTGGTTGTGTCCGTTCCTGTTGGCACTTCCCTGGTTACTTGCACCATAGCTGTGACCCTCAGCAGTCAAGGAGCAGCTCCTCTTTGGCATAGACTGGCACTGGACTTCCTTATGCCCAGCAGAATCTTTGCCATTGGTCTCCTCCCTTACAGAGGTTTCCAGCTGTGATGTTTTCTGTCTGTTGTCAACTAATAAATAATCATGAAAAAAAAAACAACAGAACCATGACCCAGATCGGTGAATTAAATTAATTATGGTAAATACAAGTGAGTTAAAAATAAGTTAAGTAATTGATGAATCAGGGGTTATAAATGAAGACGTAAATTAAAACTAAGTCCAGAAATATTTTCCTGCAAAACTTAGAAGTTAACATTCAGATAAATGTTGCAGTGAATGAAACAAAGCAAAGAACTATAGGAATAATAAAAACAATTAGTATATGAATAATATGTGCAAATGATTTAATTCCTATTTTGAAGCTACAATGAACTGAACAAATGGCAATGACTTTTGGTACAGCACCTGATGAGGATCATAGAAAGATAATAATCAAAAAAATTAAAGCTTATTTAATAGTTACAGCAGCATATACTATGAAAGAAATTGCAGTTAATAAATACAAATTCTCACAACTAAACACTGATTATTAAAAACATCAGTGCAAACGCTAGGTACACAAGCTTTGTTTGGGTCTCTCATGACCTGAAAGCTGCTTTCAGGGATTGACTTGTATCCTATATGTGACATAATTTGGAAGCATATTTCTGATAAGTAGTTAGACAATAAAGAAGGAAGAATGGTAGTTGACTGTCCAGTAACTTAGAGTCTGACATTGCAAATAGTAAATTCTGTCAGATGTTATGTGCCATATAGGATAAATCAGATTTTCCAACTCTCCACTTTTCAATATTTAATTTTTCATTTGTAAGTTCTGCCCACATCCTGGACAAGAGTATGGATTTGCCATGTGAGTTACATTCTAAAGCACAGGATAATGAAAAACATAAATGTGCTGTGTTATACAAGTAACTATGTTATTAATTACTGCATCATTTTTAATTTAGTTGTTAATATTTTGTTTTTTCAGAACCTCAACCAAATTGTGAAAAAGATTTATTCAGAAAAAAGCTCAAGGATTTAACACCCTTCGAGGTTTATAATGACATGTACAGCATTTCAAACAGATTACAATTTGAACAGCATCGTAAACAAGTAACAACTTATTTCTTTATATGTAATGTTTAATAGTCTTCCTTGTAATTTTTGAAATTGCCCTCCAGCAGCCTTAGCTCTTGAGCTTTTGTGGTGTTGCCCCTTAGGTATCATCCCTGAAAATATTAAGCATGTAAAAGGTACGCATATAAAGAGATACTTAGAACATAGAACGTAGAACATAGAACATAGAACAATACAGCGCAGAACAGGCCCTTCGGCCCTCGATGTTGCACCGACCTGTGAACTAATCTAAGCCCATCCCCCTACACTATCCAATCATCATCCATATACTTATCCAAGGACATATACTTATCTCAAGTTTCAGCATAATTACAGCACAAAATTACCTCTTTTCAACAGTTATAGCACTGGTGTTCCACATCAGCACAGGAAATTTAGTATGTAATAAATATCATGTCTAGCAAGTGCACATAATGCATGAAACAAAATAACTGTAAGACAAAAATATCGTTGTTGTTTAAGCGCAGAATCAACTGTAGATCTCCAACTTGAAAACAAACCATAGTGAACGGTTTTTAATCAATGTCACAACAGAGCCAATAAAGTCATTAAAACACCATTAATAGTCATTAAAGTCACCAAAAGATCATTTCAGTTGCCTCAAACAGGGGAAAGAACAATCCAGAGCATCACCAGCACCTAACCGAGTGGGAGAAAGAAGGGCCCAAAGACAGTCACCAACCCCCATACAAGCAGAATAGAGGAGAACTCAGAGACATTCACCTACACCTAAAGGAGCAAGAAAGAGTAGGATTCACAAACAGTCCCCAAGACCTAATTGAGCAGCACTGAAAAAGAAAGAATTTATGGGCACAGGTCAGGGAGCTGATTTATAAAAGTAAAGAATTTCTACTAGTCTATAATTTTTAGTTAATAGTACAAGAGTAAGCTAAAATAATTAAAGTTATCATAAGTGATGTAACTTAAAAGTGTAAGTTAAGGTAAGGCAGGGCAGCTGAGTGGAATGCCTGTCTATAGAATGTGGGGAGTCACGCACACTTCTCATGACCTAGATATGCAAAAAGTATCTCTAGCAGCACAAGCTTGAGCTCAAGGAGCAACTAGTGAGGTGAGGTCATCACTGAGGAATGTGGCCACCCTGCTCCCTGGCCAACATCTCTGTCTCTGGCTTGCTGTCGTGTTCCAGCCAACTGGAGGAACAACACCTCATTTTCCGCGTGGGGACCCTACAGCCCTCTGGACTCAATATTGAGTTCAATAATTTTAGGGCCTAAACTCTCCCATGTCCCAGACCCCTACCCCACACACCAGGCCTTGTTTCTACAAGGCCTGCCATTACACACCCGCTGTGGTTAGTCAATAACAGTTCCCATTAACAACTACTCACCCTCCCAGCCCGATCGTTAGCAACTCCTTTGTCTGTCCAACTGTCTTCCTCTCTCTTTGGGCTCTATCCTACCATTTACTCCCTACCCCACCCACCTCCCTATTTTCCGCATATAAACTGACTTTATTGCAGCCACAGAGATAAAAGGTACTGCAGATGCTGGAGAATCCGAGATAACAAGCATGGGCTGGATGAACACAAGGGTGGACCAAAGGCTGGATGAACCGAAGGGTCTAGGCCCGAAACGTCAAGTTTTCCTGCTCCTATGATGCTGCTTGACCTGCTGTGTTCATCCAGCCCCATGCTTGTTATCTTTATTCCAGCCACCATCAGTTCTGAGGAAGGGTCACTGGACCCAAAATGTTAACTCTGTTTTTTCCTTCACAGATGCTGCCAGACCTGTTGAGCTTTTCGAGCAACTTTGTTTTTGTTGTTGAGGTCATCACTGAGGTGCATCGGTGAAGCAGAAAATGATGTGAGTAGCATGACCAGAGAGGTGGTCACATCACAGATTAAGGCATGTTGGCAGATAAGGAATGGGTGACCACCAAGCAGTCTAAGAGATAAGGGCAGGTGGTGCAGGAGTTCCCAGATGTATTGCTCAATAATTGGATTTCCATTCTGGATATTGGTGAAGACAGGTTGGGCAGCAACAGCCATGTAGTACTGGTAGGAGATTCTTTAGTTAGGGGAATAAACACTCATTTCTCAACCAGTTGGAGGAGGATAGGCAGAGGTTGTAGTTCACATTGGTACTAATGGAATAGGTAATAAGGGGGGGATGTGATCCTAGAATCAGAACTTAGGGGATTTGGAAGAAAATTAGAAAAAGAAGACCTAAGACCATAAAAGACGGGACCTGAGACCATACAAAAAGGAACAGGAGTAGGGTGTTCGGCCAATCCAAGCTGCTCTGCGAGGCATAGTTGGATATATGGTGTAGGAGGGAGGGCTTTAGATTCCTGGGACACTGGGACTTGTTCTGGGGAGTTGGAACCAATGCCAGCCAGATGGATTACACCTGAGTAGAGGCAGGCTGAGTTCCTAGTGGGGCGTCTTGCTAGTGCTGTTGGAGAGAGTTCTAATTAACTCAGTAGGGTGCAGGAACCAGGAGAGTATTTTAGAAAGTAATACCAGAGTGCATTAATTGCTGGAAGAGGCAGATAGCATTAACAGAGAGAATAGTAAGTTAGGAGATATAGTAATACACTGTATGTATATGAATGGGGAATTACAGGCACATATTGCCTTGTATCACCATATGCTATCATGGTGATAACAGAGACCTGGCTTAAGGAAGGAGAGGTCTGGCTGTTACGTATTCCTGGTTTCAAAGTGATCAGGCAAGATACGAATGAGAATAAAGGAGGATGGGTGGAGGTTTTGGTTAAGGAGAGAATTGTCATACTGGATGTTATAGAGCGTTCAGGGATAAGAATTACATTGCTCAGTGTAATATGTGGGGGTGAGGGTAGAGAGGAAATTAGATTGGTATAAATATCGCAACATGGCTATAACGAGGGCAAAGGGTTTTTTTCTGCATATTGACTGGGATAGTGCTAGACTTAGTTCTTGGGAATGAAGGGTGGGGGGGGGGGGCAAGTCGATCACATGACAGCGGGGGAGTATTTAACGGCCAGTGTTCATTGTATCATATGGTTTGGGATGATGTTAAAAAATGACATTGGTCAATCCATAGCAGGAATTATCAACTTGAGGAGCACTGACTTCAATAGGACTCGAACAGAATTGGTCGGGTGGGCTGGTTCCAAATGTTATTGAAAGAAACAGTGGCTGAACAATGGGCTGCCTTCAAAGAGGAGATGGTTTGGCTACAGTCAAAGTATATTTCATCAAAAGGGAAAGGTTGGACAAACAAATCTGGAGTGCCTTGGATGACAAAGGAAGTAGAAATTAAGATAAAAAAGCAAAAAGTATGCTTATGGCAGGTGTTGAATAGTAGCTGCAGTTCAGAACAAGTTGAATATAGAAGTTTAAGAAAGGAGGTGAAGAAGCAAATGAGGAGCAAAGAGGGATTATGAAAAAGATTAATAGCTGACATAAGAGGAAATCGCAACGTCTTCTATAAACATCACGATAGAGGGGTGGTAAAAGGAGCAGGGCCGACTAGGGATCAAAAAGAGGAATTATGCTTTGAGGCAAGAGGCACGGCTGAGATATTAAATGGATTCTTTGCGTTTGTCTTTATCTATGAAACAGATGTTTACCAGGCCATTAGAGAGGAGGAAACTCAGTCATTAGAAGGGTCCATAATTGATAAGTAGGTACTATTGGATAAGCTATCAGTATTTAAAATTGATAAGGCAGCAGGGGCTGATGAGATGCATCCAAGGATATTAAAGGGGGTGAGAATGAAAATTGCAGATGCAGTAACAATTATCTTTCAATCTTCCCCGGATTCAGAGATGGTGCCAGAGGATTGATAAAGTGCAAACATTATACACTTGCTCAAAAAATGTATTCAAGGTCAGCCCAGAAACTACAGACTAGCCAGTTTAAGTCTGCTGCTGGGGTAGGTATCTAGAAACAATCATTCAGTATAAAAGTAATAGTTGCATGGAAATGTATGAATTGCCTTGTTTTATGTATTAGTTAGCATATGTTATGGGGGTAGTGTAATCAGTAAGCTTGTGGGCTTGTTCAGACTTGTATTGAGCTTTTGCAGAGTGCACAGGTATGAAATAAAACCTCCCTGTTGGGTTGCAGCAATAATGTCTGTGTATGTTTTTCAGTTCTGACCAGAGCCTATTAACTGCCCAGTACAGAATAATATGGAACACTCATCTTAGGTTTAAGGGAACATTGTGGTTAACAAACTTGGAGTTTCTGAAGAGGTAACAGAGATGGTTGATGGAACAATTGATGTGGTGTACATAACATTCCAAATGTCTTCAATACAGTGTCACACAAGATTTATGAGGAAATTAATAGGTCATGGAACAAAAGGGTCAATAGCAAGGTGGATGCGAAACTGACTGAGGGCTGGGAAATAGATTAATTGTAAATGGTTTTATTTTCTTGGGCTAGAAGAAGGTACGTAAGTAGTGGGACCTTTTCCTTTTCCAAGAAGTAAATATATATATCTCTAGATCTTGGTGTGCAGGGAACAATTTCGAAGTTTGTGGACAACACAACACTTGAGAGAACGATCAATTGTGACAAGGACAGTGTCTGACTTAAAAAGGACAATGGCACATTGTGGATTGAGCAGACAGTAGCAGATGCAGTTCAGTGCTAAGAAGTGCAAAGTGATGCACTTAAATACAAAGACCATTGAAAGACTACATAAACTAAAGGTTCCTATTCTAAAGTTGCACAGGAGCAGGGAGACCTGGGTACATATAAATCATTAAAGGAGGCTGAACAGATTGAGAGAGCTATTAATAAAGCATGCAGTATTCTAGGCTTCATAAGTACGAACAGAAGAGTACAGAAGTAGGGAAGTTATGATAAACTTTTATACAAGGCACCGACTAGACCTCAGCTGAAGTAGTTTGTACAGTTTAATTTTACAGATTAATTTCCTTAGAGGAGAAAATATAGAAGAGATTTGATAGAAATATTTAAAATCACATTGGAGTCTGGCCAGAGTGGATGGGGAGAAACTTTTACCACCCGTAAGATCAAGAATCGGAGAGTACAATTTTACAGTGTTTTGCAAATAAGCAAATGCAAAGCGAGGAAACACTTTTTCACACAGCCAGTAGCTCATGTCTGGAATACACTGCCTGGAAATGTGGTGAAGGGGAGTTCAATTGAAGCATTCAAGAGATAACTGTTTCTAATTAAATAATGTGCAGGGTAATGCCAAAAAGGCAGGAGAGAGGCACTAAATTAAAATGCTCAAGGAGCTAGTACAGGCCCAAAGGGCTGAATGGCCTCTTTCTCCACAGTGATTCTGTGATATAATAATACCTAACATAGTAAACAAACTTAGAGGGTGGTTTTGGAGAGGGGGTTGTGGGCGTGGTGAACACCAAACTGTTCAATTCATCCATCACACCTCATGTAGACTAAACCAACATTTGCTTGAATAGACAACACCTTACATTCTAATATTGGTTCTACAATTTATAATTTGTTGAACCACTCTAATGTACAGCAAGCAATTCTAGGTCTAGTCTCTTCTTTCACCCCCTGGTATATGGCTCCAGTACTACAAGATGGCAAAGCTATGCTGCTGGGTTTCAGTTTCCTTGATAACCCTGGCTCCACTTCAACTTCCTTGCAACACGTCTCTTTGGTTTTTGATTGGGTTCATTAAGTGACAGCCAGTTTCTGGTAGCCAATAAGTAAATCATATGGTGAAACCAAAAACCTTCAATGAGCAGAAATAACCAACAGCTCTCTCAAAGAAATCTGTTTCTTTTTGTCAACTTCAATGTACTGCTCCAATAAATCAGCTCCCAGGCAAATATCAAAGGTACCAAAAACTGCAGATGCTGGAACACTGCAGGTCAGGCAGCATCAGAGGAGTAGGAAAGTTGATGTTTTGGTTGGAACCCTTCTTCATTTCTGAGTTGTGTTCCTCCAGCTCCACACTCCTAGGCAAACATCCCTTCTGGTCCAAGTCCCAGCCATGAATTGCAAGTTGTAGACACCAACCTCCTGCACAAATACCGTTAGATATCAGAACTCCACCTCTGATATTTTCCTCAGGCACCTGAACCCCAGATTTCCCCACCCTTCCTTCATACTTTTAAGTATGGCAGGTGGCCTAAGGACAATGAAAAATAAGCACAACCTCAGACTTCCGCAGGTCAGACTTTAACCTGGATGGAAGATAAAACACTACAATGAAAATTATAGAACGTAGAGAGCTACAGAGAGTTGGGGTTCGGGGGGGGGGGGGATGGCACAGTCATAAAGTCTGTAGAACAAAATAAAGCACAAGAAGAGTGTAAAAGAAGCAGTCAATTAACAAAATTATGAGATAACTCATAAGTTTTTCACTGTTACAGATCTAGCACATGTAAAATAGAATGAATTTCAAAGCATTAACCTTCAACGTTCAAAGCAGAACCCTAGACAAATATGTTGACCTTCATTACAAGAGGATTTGAGTACTGCAGAGGCCCTCACTATTTTTCTTTTATTTTTCTCTTTTTTTAAAAAGTGAAACCTTTACTAGCTGTATGTTTTAAAAGAAAACAGACACAGAGGTTTGCTATTGGTTACTGGCCTAGAAGATAATGCAACTTAGTTACAAATCTAAGGAACAGATCTGTGAATGATTTGGCACCGAATGTTGCTATGACCGGGCTGGCAGCTTGTTGGCTGTAGGATTGGTCAATTAGGGGAGGACCAGTGCTAAACAGCCAAGCACAATGAATAAGAAACAAAGAGGAACACCGGTTCTGACTGGTTTTGTTTAGTGGAGAGTGACTTTTGGAAATTTCGGGACTGGCCGCCATATTTTCCTCTCTCTAGTTTTATGTCCAGTTAAAGAATTGTTGAATGTACTGAGAAAAGAATCTCAGTCTATAGAAAGTACCTAAATACTTCTGGAAGTCTATTTAACTGTTCGCATTGAGCAGTTATTTTGAAATTAGATATACAGTCATCCATGTGAACAACTCATTATCTAAATATTGCATGAAGACTTGGCATCCTTTATTTGAAACTGTTTAATTGAACTGCAAATTACAATTTTCATTTTCTTTAAATTTATTCCTTAACTGTGGAAAAGTCAGCAGGGGGGAGGGGTGCTTATGCTCACAGAAGATTGGGCTTAAATCATAGATACTAATTAATTACCTTGTTATTTAGCATTGTCCTTCTAGTTACAGTATTAGTAATGAATTATTAGTAATAATAATAGTAATGCATTATAAACTTAGCATCTAAGATCTGTTATTCATAAAGCTTGGTTAGGAACATTGGGTGATAGAAGGTCATTGAATATTTTAATTTCAGTGTTGCAAACCCAGTGAGAATAAGGCTGACTTGGTTTGGCTTCCAATTCCTGTACCGTAACATTACAGATGATGATCTTCTGCAATTGCATTGAGCCTGGTGAATATTATCTCTAGTTTTGTTGTCCTTATTTGAGGAAGAATATACCACCCATACAGCATGCATAATAGAAGTTCACCAGATTAATCTCTAAAATGGCAGGACTTTCTTATGAGAAGACATTAAAGGCTCCGGGCTTGAATTTGCTAGAGTTTAAAATAATGAAAATTATCTAATTGAAACTTAAGATTCCTAAAAGTTGTGACAGCACAGATGGATGAAAATAGGATGTTTCCCCAGGCTAGTAAGTGTAGGGCCAGAGGGCATAGTCTCAGATTATGGGGCTGTCATTTAAGGTGAGGGGGAACTTCTTCAGATGGTGGTGAATACTTGGAATCACCTACTGTAGACAGCTGGGGAAGCTCAACATTGAGCATGTTCAAGACAGGAATAAATAAATTCCTCAGGTCTTATGGTGCGAAGGGATATGAAAACAGTGCAGGCAAATGGCGGTGAAGCAGGTCATCAGTCGTGATTTAATTAAATGGCAGAGCAGTTACAATGGAATACATACGTTTCTGTATCACACAAGTTAATCACTTAATTAAAATCTTTTGAAGGATAACAAATTAACACTACAACACAATAACTTTGTCTAGAATAAAACAACTCCACATTTATTGAACAAATATTCTCCCACATTTCCATAATTTCAGTTTTGAATACAAGATCTCAGGTTTATATTACAACAGGACACTTACATTTATTGAAGAACAACTTCTTGCAGACACTGATATTAAAATCCAGGTAATCCAATGTAAGAATTGAAAATCCCATTCAAAAAGTGGCTGCCTCTCTGATTCCCATCTTCCCTCTCTTTGCTGCAATTAGGGCTCTCCATTTCTGAAAGTGATGATATCTATCTAATTCTACTTGTCTATGGGCCAACTGCTGCTTGGCAAGTGCTGCTTCCATCTGCTCTGCCCATTGTTATTCCCACATTACACAGGGCTTCTTCTCTTTCACCACTTTCTAATATTGGTATTTCTTCCACAATTATTTCATTTTGGAGTATTCGCGTGCCGAGTAGACTTCAAATCAGTGGTTAAAACTCAAGTTTTAATTGGTCTACGTCAATGAGGGAATAACTGTTCCCAATTCTTGAACCCTGCGAAGTTCACAACTTACAGCCAGTTGCAGGAAAATATCTGCATGCACGCAAGTAGAAGCTAACTAAAATTGGGATTCAAGAAATGAGATTAGTAGGAGTCAATAGTGTGGAGCTGGAGGAACACAGTAGGTCAGGCAGCATCAGAGGAGCAGGTGAGTCAACGTTTTGGGCCTGGACCCTTCATCAGGACTGGGGAGGGGTAAGGGAGCTGGGAAACAAATAGAGGGAGGAGGGGGTGGAGCTAGGGTAAGGAGGATAGGATCGCGAAAGGTGGATGCAAGTAGGGGTTGGGGGATTGGTCAGTGGGAAGGGTGGGATGGATAGGTGGGAAGAAGATAGACAGGTAGTGTCAGGTCAAGGAGGGGGCAGGTTGGACATGGGATAAGGAGATTTTAAAACTGGTGAATTCTATGTTCAGGCCACCAGGCTGTAGACTCCCAAGGCAGAATATGAGGTGTTGCTCCTCCAGTTTGCACGTGGCATCATTGTGGCACTGGAGGAGGCCCAGGATGGACATGTCACCCAGGGAATGGGAGGGGGAGTTCAAATGTTTAGCAATCAGAAGGTGTTGTTGATTATAGTGTACAGAGCACAGTTGCTCCACACATCAGTCATCGAGTCTACGTTTGGTCTCACCGATGTAGAGGAGGCCACATCAGGAGCAACAGGTAAAGTAGACCAGGTTGGAGGATGTACAGGTGAACCCCTGTCAGATATGGAATGATTGTATTGGGCTTCGGATAGGGGTGAGAGCGGAAGTGTAGGGGCAGGTGTAACACTTCCTGTGATTGCAGGGAAAGGTGCCGGGGGTGGTGGGGTTTGTGGGGAGCAGACAAGGGTGTCGCAGAATGAGCCGTCCCTACGAAAGCCATTTAGGGGTGGGGAGGGAAATATCTCTTTGGTCATGGGGTTGGACTGTAGGTGGTGGAAGTGGCGGAGGATGATGCGCTGGATGCGGAAGTTGTTGGGGTGGTATGTGAGGACCAAAGGAACTCTGTCCTTATTTTTGTTGGGGGGGGGCGGGGTTTGAGGGCAGAAGTGCAGGAAATGCAAGAGATGCGGTTGAGAACATTTTCGATCAACGGAGGGGCGAAGTTGTGATCGTTGAAGTAGGACATCAGTAATGTCCTGGAATGAAACATTCCATCTTGGGAGCAGAGGAATTGGGAGGAAGGGATTGCATTCTTGCAGGAGGATGGGTCAGAGGAGGTGTAGTCAAGGTAGGTGTGGGAGTTGGTGGGTTTGAAATAGATGTCGGTGCTGAGATGGTTACCGGATATGGAGACAGAGAGGTCCAGGATGGGGAAGGAGGTATCAGAGATGGTCCAGGTGAATTTAAGGTTGGGGTGAAAGTTGTTGGTAAAGGTAATGTACTGTTTAAGCGCCTCATGGGAGCATGAAGCAACGCTGATACAGTCATCGATGTAGCGGAGGAGGAGATGAGTGATGGTACCAGTGCAAGAGGGACTGTTCCACGTACCCTACAAAAAGAGGCAGGCATAGCTTGGGATCCATACGGATACCCAAAGCCACCCCTTCAGTTCGTAGGAAGTGGGAGGAGTTAAAGGGAAAGTTGTTGAGGGTAAGGACAAGTTCCGTTAAGTGGATGAGGGTGTCGATGGAGGGGACACTTTGGGCCTGCAGGAGATGAAGAAGTAGAGGTTTTAGGTTATCTGCACAGGGTACAAGCATGCAGGGCCTGGATGTCCATGGTGAACATGAGGTTTTGGGTGGGGAATTGCAAGTCTTGAAGGGCATGGGTAGAGTCCCGAACATAGGTGGGGAGTTCCTGGACCGGGGGGAAAAGATACAGTGAAGGTAAACGGAGATGGGTTCAGTGGGGCAGCAGCAGGCAGAGACAATGGGTCGACTGGGGCAGTAGGGTTCGTGGATTTTGGGAAGGAGGCAAACCAGGCAGTGCAGGGTTGGGGAACGATGAGGTTGGAGGCTGTGGATGGGAGGTCTCCTGAGGAGATAAGGTTATGGGCAGTCTGAGAGATGATGGTCTGGTGATCAGGGGCAGGGTCGTAATCGAGAGGGCAGTAGGAGGAGGTGTCAGAGACTTGGCGCCTGGCTTTGGCTACGTAAAGGTCAGTGCACCATACCATAAAGCGCACCCCCTTATCTGCGGGTTTGAAGGTGAAGTTGTGGTTGGAGTGGAGGGCTGCACGTTCCAATGGGGTGAGGTTGGAGTGACTGGGAGGGGTGAGAGATTGCGGTAATTGATGTTGCAACAGCAGTTGGGGATGAAGAGGTCAAGGGAGGGTAGGAGGCCGTGGGGTGGTGTCTAGGAGGATGAGGTTTATTGGAGGTGGGAGAATGGGTTAGCAGAGGGTGGGTTAGACTCCTGGTCACAGAAATAGGCACAGAGGTGGAAGCAAAAAAAAAGAGTTCAACATCCAGACGTGAACAGAATTCACTGATGTGTGAGCACAGAGAAATGAAGGCGAGTCCTTTGCTGAGGACCGACCATTCATCCTCAGTGAGGGGGAGCCCGGGGGGTGATGGTGAATACCCAGCAGGGCTTGGGGCTGGGGCTAGGTGCAGAGCTGGGAGTGGGGGTGGAGACTGTCTGGGGAGTGGGTGAGTGTATGGGAACTAATGTACGCAGATCTTGTCGGCATAGTCAACGCCAGCAGCAGCAACAGTGACGTGGCCGGCATTGGTGGAAGTCACGTAGTTGACGGTATCAGCGGGAGAGGCCGAAGCGACAGCAACCATATGGTTAATGGCACCAGGCAAATTAAGTGAGGTCCTGGATAGGGTTGGGGTCTGGGGAGGTAGAGGTCTGTGTTTGGAGGCAAGCACAAGCAATTTGGTGTACTTACGATCCTTGACGTCCGATTGGGTAGAGAGAAAGCTTTGGTTGAGGTTGTGGATCCTGTGCAGAATGAAAAACAGTAGAGGTCCTTTGCAGGTCTGGGAAAGAGAGGCTCTGAGCTGGGTTAGGGCTGACTGTAGTGCGAGAAGATGCCAGCGGATGGCTGCGAGCGTGGACCTTAGGATCCACACAGAAAATCGTTTTTGGAGGCTCTGGAGGTATTGTAGATAACGGTTGTCATGGCTTGGTTCAAATTGGGATGGTCTGAACATTGTTTGGAGTCCAGTGGGGTTAAGCCGGTTGCCAAGCATGTACTGAGAAAGGAGATGTGGCTGTATGTGGTCGAAAGGCATCATCAGTGTGTTGCAGTGGGAGAGAGATCCATTGAGGCTTCCCAGAGGGAGGAGGATAACTTCTTCAAGATGGGCATCCTTGGAACAGACTTCGCTGACAGGTTATAAAGCACTTGAAGATAGCAAGACTCTGACTCCAGCATCTGCAGTTCTTGCTTTCTCTGAGAATAATAGGAGTTTGTGGAACAAATTTGAAACAAATCACAGGTACCCCTTTCTTTAATTGATTTGAAACACCTGTCACAAAGGATAGCATATTTTCATGAAATAGCCAAAAGTACAGAACAGCTCACGTGTTAAAAAATCAAGCTGGGTGAACCAATTGTAAAGTATGAAGGGATCTCAGCCAAAAATTATTGGAGAGGTGAAGTAAACCCAATTTTCTGTTCAAGATAAACAGTGGCATTTAGGGTCCTAGTTAATGAAGAGTAAGTTCAGAGAAATGAGCATATTGGAGGAGGCTGGAACTCCTTTCAAGATTGAAAAGAAGTGTAAAATAAATTGAAATACAATAACTTATTGATCCCAGATTGAAATCTGAAGAAATTAAACACATACTTGCACTTGTTGAAGGCACAGTACTGTTAGAAAAAAATCAAGAAACTTGTTTTCCTGCTTACAGCCTCATGAATGTTCAAATGGATTCAAATAAAGCCATGCATTAGAAAACAAAAGGACCTGCAGTTCTGAACCATGCAAGTCAAGCCTACTTATGTTCCTTTTCTTATGGTCTGAAGATACATGGATTGCATCACAAACCTCTCCCACAGAAGTTACCCCCAAATTATACAGAATTTACAAATAGGCAAAAATTGCTGTTACCTCAAAGTCATGAAGAGAAAACCAGTTGTGTTTTACCAAGAGAGCAAAAAGTAGTTTCTCCCTGATAGAATTACACTCATAAAGAATTCTCACCAAATACTAACGCTCAAAAGCTTGGCTGGCTGGACAAATTCAAGGACAGAAAAGAAAGAAGAAATGCAATGTAAGGACATTTTGAGTAGTTAAACAAAACTTGTCATTCAAACAGGAAGGGACAGCATATTCCATCAATCTTGCTACTTATACAATATGATAACTCCAAAGGTCCCTGGAGAATATCACTGATTGGCATTGATATGTCAGCCGGGTCAGATAATGCCCCATAAGGTGAGATGCTTCACTAAAAAGTCAAGAAATAGGGGATTGCTCATTTCCCTTTGTATTGTTCTCCTTCATAATGTGTGTTGAATTAACTCTCCAATGGATCAAAATTACAGCCGAGTTAAAATTATTTTGCACAGTCCTTAAATGGAGATGACAGTTTAAATAATTTTTTGAGGAATAAAGTTGCATAGCATTGTAAAATCATGAGAAACAGATGTCCAGAATTTAACAAAAAACAGAAAATCTAATTATGAGAATGGGTAACAATTGAACAGTGAAACAATTCTTGCATAAAAGGTAAAAATGACAAGAGATCCACTGGAATGGACAGGTTTTCCATACATCTTGTATACACACACAATTAGCTGACCCAGCATTGAGGGCACATAGATCTACAGCAAAGCCAATGATGGCAGCAACAAAACTATTGTCACATGAACCTGTGTACCATCCATTGTGATGACAAACTTGAATTTTTCAATCACTAGCATTTGACTATGGTGCAATGAAGAGCTCAAGTGCTACATTATAAACACAAATACTGTTATTCTGAGGCACTAGAAAAATGTGGTAATATACAAATATAGATTTGAAGCCACGAATATTTAAACATATTTTGTACAAAATTAAAAAACATAGAAAACAAAATTAGATAACAATCAAAGTCCAAAGCGTGCTGGGGTATGCCGTGGAGTCATTGGTGTTCCTGGGTCCCTCCGTCCAGGAGTATAAATCTTGACAGACCTAGAAAAAAAATACAAATATTACAAAGATTATTTCTTCATTTCAAATCAAAAGACATGTGGCAGAGAAAAAGACTGCAAGTTAGATATATTAAATTATCTTTAATTGCTAGGTTTAAATGTTTGTAATAGCCAAACAGATGAATAGTTGCAATTTGCTTTTTAAGTTTACAATTCCTGTTCAAAACATGTCAGATTTCCATTTTCAACTATACTAAATTATCTTGCCTATCAAATGCCTGCAGCTGTTTACATTTTCCTCTCCAATTTCAATGAGTAACTGGCATTAAATGGCTAAGATAACATCAAAAAATAAAAACAGATGGTCAGTAAATTTTGTTCAGATAGTTGAACCCAAGTCACCAAGCTACTTATAAGTTCCTATAGATAAAGGGATAAAAAGAAAATGTATTAAGGTCAAGAGTATTTCAGCATACTATCCATAGCATAATGACAAATCCATTTTTTAAAAACAAACAGTTGACAAGCACAAGATATTTTCTCTCTATCTAATGCAGAATGAGGACCAAAAATATTATAACAACAGACACATCCCGAAAAGTCAACAGGGATCCATGCTGAAAATCTGTAACTATTATTGAGAAACAAATCACTAAACAGGACTGACCATGGAGTAAAGAACATCCTACATTGAAGTACTAGGAGCAGTATCATTGGAAGGAGGGTTAAAATTTTAACTCAAAGATCACAGTGCAATCAATGTGAATATGAATATGGGTACTTGTAAAGGAAAAGGTGACATTGGAAATACGCGTAAATAAGATTTTTTTAAAAACTATATATTGTACAATAACCGTTCGGGTGAGTCACACTTCTAACACTGATGATGATCTGGGCCCAGAAAGTGGGGTTAACGACAGTTCTAATCACTGCGGCCTGTGCCTGTGGAGGAGCAGGCTCACTGGCTAAGTAACTTGTTAATCTGGAAGGCCAGAGCCCAAAGCAGCCAATCTGGCACAGAACATCCCAAATGACAGGCAACTTGTGAAAAACAGCAAGCATTGGCCAAGTACGGCACACCAGATTCCCTCTAATTTACTTTGTGTTGGGACCTGGGCTCATTGAAAACTGTTCTGTTGGAGTTTTCTTCACTTTAGATCTGCCTGGAGGTCCCAGAGCACACTCACTGGCCTCAAACGGTGTGGATAAATTTCAGGCTCTCTCTTCCCAGATTCAGATTAGAAAGTATAGACCTCTCACCTCTCACAGATAGAAAGTAATGCAAACATGCTAATTGGAAAATCTCCAACTTCCCTGTTTGACCACTAGGAAAACAACATTTATGGAGGCGGACAATAACCGTCAGCATGAAAATGCATTTTTTTCCTTTCGCCTTGCTCCCATCTACAGGACAGTAAACAAGTCAAAAGGAAATCAGTTTTATATTCAGTTCAGAAAACAGTTTAATGGCGTCAAGGAAAAAAAAGTTTAATTTACAGACCAGGTTAAAAAAAAAGAGGAACACAGGATTGAGGGAGTAAAAGAAGTACAATTACCCCTTCAAACCTATTTCAATATTAAATACTGTCATGACTGATCTGATTGTGGTTCCATCTACATCTTCCTGTCTGCAACCCACAACCCTCAACTCCCTTGTCTACGGAAAATCCTGCTGGGGCCCAGAGGACTGGTCCCACCATTCCTCCAGAAATTGAAGGTGTGGGGAGTCAGAGTTTGACACAGACCATGAGACAGTCAGCGTGTATGGATATGAGAAAGCAAATGTGCACATGTACATCAAAGAGGAAGAACATGTCTGAATTAGTGTACTTACGCATATAAGAGAGAGAGAGAGAGACTAAGTGAGAACAGAAAGAATGGCTGGGTAGGTGCTACTGTGAGAGTGAGACACGGAGTGAGACAGCAGGAGGCTGACTAAAATAGAGTAAATGAGAAATAGAAAGCGAAAATAAGAGAGAGACAGCCAGAGGCTGATCTTTGCATGATCAGGGTAAGATCACATCCAGAATGAGACACACTCCAAGATAAACTAAAGCCCAGAATCAGCATCTCAACACAAAACAGAGTCACATCATAGAAAAAGTGTAAGCTCATTGGTTCATAATAACTGTTAATATGACAGTTATAGGTTACTTCCAGATTGAAGGTAAATCAGAGAAATATTTATAGATTACAAACTAAAAGACCAGTTGGAGATTTTTAAAAATCAATTGAGAATTAATATCCGTAGCAAGTGTTGGTTGCTTCAGAAACTCAGCTCAGAGTTGATGGGCTGGAGTCTAAGCTTCGAACACTGCAACATATCAGGGAGGGGGATGAATTACTTGACTCTGTGTTTCAGGAGGCAGTCACATCCCTCAGATTAACCACCTCGAATTTGGTCAGTGGTCGGGACGGGAGGATGTGGCTATGAGCAGGGCAGGGATGGGGATCCAGGAAGTCGTGAAGGAGTGTCAGCCCTTGAATTTGTATACTAAGTTTGAGATTTTTGCTCCGTGCATAGACAAACGCAGAGACTGAAGGGAGGATGAGCAAACTGACTGCAGCAGCATGATACAGGGAGCTATTCAAGAGGGAGGAGAAAAAAGAAATGTAGTTGTAATTGGGGATAATATAGTCATGAAAGAGTCAACACTGTCCTCTATGGCCAAGATCACAAGTCCCGAAGGCTGTGTTGCTTGCCCAGTGCCGAGGTTCAGGATATCTCATCTGGGCTGCACAGGAATTTGGACTGTAAGGGAAAAGATCCAGTTGTCATAACCATGTAGATACCAATAATATTGGAAGACAGAGGTTTGCCTAAGGGAATATCAGTAACTTGATTAAAAAGGAGAACCAAACATGTAATTACCTCCAGATTACTATCTGAGCTGTGACCTAATAGGCAACAGGGTCAACAAGGTGAGAGAGGTAAATATGTGGTTCAAAGATATGCGTGGGAGAAACGGCTTCAAATTCAGGGGACATGGAATGGTGGTTTCATTTGCATGGAAAACTACAAAATTGAAGGCAAAACAGATGGTAGGATTGCTAGTTGGTGATGGTGTTGACTGTTACTGGAAAATAAAAAGGGACAGAATATGTGAACTTCATATTGTACCAAAGAACAATAAAAGTTTGTTTTTTATTTACTCACAAGACATGGGCATTTCTGGCTTTCCAGCATTTATTGCCTCACCCTAGTTACCCTGGAGAAGGTGTAGGTGAGCTGCCTTCTTGAACTGCTGCAGTTCATATGCTGTAGGTTGACCCACAATGCCCTGGAGGAGGGAATTCCAGTGACAGTGAAGGAAAGGCAATATATTTCCAAGTCAGAATTGTGAGTGGCTTGAAGGGGAACTTGGAGGTGGTGGTGTTTCTATGTACCTGCTGCCCTTATCCTTCTAGATGGAAGTAGTCGTGGGTTTGGAAGGTGCTGTCTGAGGATCTTTGGTGAATTTCTGCAGTGCATCTTGTAAATAGTACACACTGCTGCTACTGAGTGTTGGTGGTGGCGGGAGTGGATGTGGCGCCAATCAAGTGGGTTGCTTTGCTCTGAATGGTGTCTGGCTTCTTGAGCGTTGTTTGAGCTGCACCCATCCAGGCAAGTGGTGAGTCAGGAGGTTAGTTACTCACCACAGTATACCAAGTCTCTGACCTGCTCTTGTAGCCACTGTGTTTATATGGAGAGTCCATTTGAGTTCCTAACCGATGATAACACCAAGAATGTTGATAGTGGGGGATTCAGTGATGGTAACACCATTGAATGGCAAGGAGTGGTGATCAGATTGTCTCTTACTGGTGACAGTCATTCCCTGGCATTTGTGTTGCGTGAATGTTACTTGCCACTTGTCAGCCCAAGCCTGGATGTTGTGCAAATCTTGTTGCATTTAAACATGGGCTGCTTCAATATCTGAGGTGTTATGAATGGTGCTGAATGTTGTGCAATCATTGGTGAATATCTGCACTTCTGGCCTTCCCAGGGGAGTTGAATAGAGGATCGAGTTCAAGAGCCGTGAAGTTATGCTCCAGCTATACAAAAGTCTGGTTCGGCCACATCTGGAATATTGTGTCCAGTTCTGGTCACCTCATTACAGGAAAGATGTGGAAGTGTTGGAAAAGGTGCAGAGGAGATTTACCAGTATGTTGCCTGGAATGGAGGGAAGGTCTTACAAGGAAAGGTTGAGACAGCTAGGGCTTTTCTTTCTGGAACGACAAAGGATGAGTGGTGACTTGATAGAGGTGTACAAAATGATCAGAGGTGTAGATACAGTAGACAGCCAGAGATTTTTTCTGAGGGTGGAGGTAGCTATTACGAGGGGGCATAGTTTTAAATTAAGTGGAGGTAGATATAGGGGAAACGTCAGAGGTAGGTTCTTTACTCAGGGAGTGGTCGAGGCATGGAATGCATTGCTGGGGAGGGTAGTGGAGTCGGCCTCATTAGGGGCATTTAAGCGGCTATTAGATAGGCATATGGATGATAGTATAAGGTAGGAGTGGAGGTTAGATAGACCTTAGGATTAAGGTAAAATTTCGGCACAATACTGTGGACCGAAAGGCCTGTACTGTGCTGTACTGTTCTATGTCCTATGTTCTGTGTTCTGGTGGAGGGAAAGTCATTGATGAAGCAGTTGAAGATGGTTGGGCCGAGGATACTACCCTGAGGAACTCCTACAGAGATGTCTATGGGTGGCATTGTGGCTGTGGATGGGAGATCACCTGAGGTGATGAGGTCCGCTAATGTGGTATATTGTATCTGCTGTTCCCGACGTGGCCTCCTCTACATTGGGGAAACCAAGTGGAGGCTTGGGGACCGCTTTGTGGAGCGCCTACGCTCGGTTCGTGACAAACAACAACACCTCCCAGTGGCGAACCACTCAACTCCCCCTTCCACTCCTTGGATGACATGTCCATCCTGGGCCTCCTCCAGTGCCACAGTGATGCCACCCGAAGACTGGAGAAACAGCACCTCATATTCTGCTTGGGAACCCTGCAGCCCAACAGTCTCAATGTGGACTTCACAAGCTTCAAAATCTCCCCAACCCCGACCTCATCCCAAAACCAGCTCAGCTCATCCCCGCCTCCTTGACCTATCCATCTTTTCTCCCACCTATCTGCTCCTCCCACCTCACTGATCAAACCCCATCCCAACTCCCTACCTACACTCACCTTTACTGGCGTCATCCCCGCATCCTTGACATGCCTGTCTTCCCTGCCACCTACCCACCCCTCCCTCCTCACTGACCAACCCCCATCCCAAATCCCCACCTACACTCACTTTTACTGGCATCATCACCGCCTCCTTAACCTGTTCGTTTTCTCTTCACCTACCTGCTCCTCTATCCACCTTCTTTAATCGCCTCCCCCTCTCTCTATTTATTTCAGAGCCCCTTTTCCCTCACCCATTTCTGAAGAAGTGTCCAGACCCGAAACGTCAGCTTTCCTGCTCCTCTGTACTGCCTAGCCTGCTGTGTTCATCTAGCTCTACACCTTGTTATCTCAGACTCCAGCATCGGCAGTTCCTACTATCTCTACGAAGAACTCCTGACGGGAGTTATGTATAGGCCTCCTAGCATTAGTCAGGATATGGGGCTAAAAATAAATCAGGAAATAGAAAAGGCATGCAAGAACACACTATTACAATAACCATGGGGAACTTCAATATGCAGGTGGGCTAGGAAAAACAGGTTGGTCCCAAAAAAAGGAATTTGTGGAATGTCTACAAGATGGTTCTTTGAAGCAGCTTGTGGTAGAGCCCACTAGGGAGCAGGCAATTCTGGATTTACTGATGTATAATGAGGCAGACTTCATTAAGGAACTTAAGATGAAGAAACCCTAGGGGACAGTGACCATATGACGGTAGAATTCACCCTGCACTTTCACAGGGAGTAGTTTGAATCAGATGTAAAGGTATTATAATTCAGTAAAGGTAACTACAAACGCACAAGGGAGGATTTGGTTCAAGCTCAATGGAAATGATAGCCTAGCAGGGAGGCACAGGAGAACATTGATACCAAGGAAGAAAAAAGTCAGTGAATGTGTGAGAGAGGGTGGAATGGGTACACAGCGTGGCGGGGGACGGGGGGTGGTGGTGACAGAGATTGAGAATGTATTAATGCAAGAGTGTGAGAGTGATAAAGTCAGACATATGAGATTGAGTGTGAGAGTGAGCAAGTTCCTGTCTCTTTTTAACTCTACTTAACTGGGAAAGCAAGAAGTTTTTATTAGTTAGGTCTGCTGTCTAGAAATTTCTACTGGTCAACTTTCTTAATTACTCACTTTTTAAAATGATCAATTTATGGCTCAGACTTTTTTCCCCCCCTGATTAGAATGTTTGTTTCCTTCATACTTTCAACTTCGCCTGAAATTCAAATTTCATGCTGTGCCAAATTAGATCTTAGACAACTGCAAGTGAGTTGCAACTGCTGAAGGAAGATGAGGGTCTCAAAAGAAATCTGACTATCTTTTGAGGATGGGCAAAAGAGGTTATTTTGCAATGGAAATGGAGAGTGTTGGAAATGCTCAGCGGGTCTAGTGTCATCCATGCAGAAAGAGTCAGATATCAGCGATCCTACTTCAGATCTAGTGTAGATTGTGAATAAGCATTCACTCTTTTTCTCTGTTTGTTGCAGCAAATTTGTGATTTTTAAAAAAACAAAAAGAAACTGTAAACACTCAGCAGGTGAGACAGTATTTATGGAGATAAACAGAATTAACATTTCTGATCAAGATGACCTAAAAGGGAAGTTGTATGATCAGGTGAAGGGCAGTGGAGATTAAATAAAGAAGTTTCATCGTGCAAAAGCCCAAGAAGTGTTAACGGGCATAATAAAGACACCAAAGAGGTGCCCAGATGAGGTATGAATTGTAGATAGCAGCCATCAGATTGCAACATGAAAAGATAAAGAGAGAAGATGAAACAAGACTAAGCCAGTGGGGGAGATGGCGGGGTTGGGGGGGGTGGGGAAGAGTAGAACAAGATAGAGGATCAAGTTACAATGTGAAATTGTTGAACTCGGTGTTGAGTTGAGGAGGCTGTTGAGCGCCAAAGTTGAAAGATAAAGTGATATCATTCAAGTATGTGTTCAGTTTTATCAGAACACAGTAGTAGGCCACGGACAGAAAGACCAGAGACATAGAACCATGGAGATTTAAAATAATAATTGGCAGGAAGCTCAATGTAATACTTGAGCTCTGAATATAGGTGCTCTGCAAAATGGTCACCCAATGTTGGGAAGACCATGTAATCAGCGGTGAATACAGTATATACTAAATTGAAAGTAAATGTGAATATGTCACACTTCGAAGAGTATTTGGAGAAAGAAGGGGGGCTGTTGAGTGGTCATTAAGGGGAGAACCATGGTGCAGGGAGGGAAGATCCTCCTTCAGAATGCTTTTCGGAGAGCGGGGGAAGACAGATTTGCTGGTGGAATTATGCTGGAGATAATGGAACTGAAGAAATTTGATCCATGGAACACAGAGGCTGTTTGGGAAGAGAGATAAGTGCAGGGACAGGCCCATAACTCCAGACCTGCAAAACATAGCACGTGTATTTCCTTTTTAGACATTGATCAATAAAATTAAACAAGCATGAAGTGTAGATTCAGATGCCAAATTTTACTCTAGTGTCACCTTAGAGCACTCCCAGATCCACTGAGACAAGTGTCATATGCAAAGAAATATAACTTTCTTTCTGCTGTAACAAACCAATTGTAATTAACCTACAAACGCACTGGTGTAAAATAGCTAATATAGAGATAAACAATGGCTGTTTTCTATTGTGAACACAACCACTTGCAACCGAACTCGGACATCTCAAACTCAAAACTGGACTGAACCAGAAGGAAAAGTCACCACACATTCCATCAGTGGATGCTGGATGTAGACAGTTTGTACAGGGAGAAGAATATTAATCAATTGCCACATAATCCATCCAAATAAGGCTATTAAGTACATTTTATAAAGCTCATTAGCATCAGCATCATGTTCCACAATATTTGAATTCCAAGTTTTCAAGTTATTACATCACACCAAGAATATAGGAATGTTAATCGTGTGACTGATAAACCACTCTGTATAGTTGTAATTAGAAATGAGAGTGTTCAATCACCTTGTATAATTGGTTATAACTTTAAATGTTAATATCTTCCGCTGTTAATATAGATTATAAAGATATTGCAATCAATATATTTTTACCGTACTAAATATTGACCCAATTTATCATACCAGAATACAATTTTATCTAGATTTATGAGCGTCACTTTGTTAAAGTTGCGAGGTGTTTTCTGCAAATGGCATAATAACTCAAAAGCTACAAATTGCTGTCCTAGCATAAGTGGAAATTTTTTTAATGATCCTGGCATGTTAGCTAGGACCCACTTATCTAGTACCAATGGCAAAAACAACATTGAACAAATCACAATTATTGAGTATATTTTGTTGTTGATGCCATCATTCCATCAGGATGTTACTTTATTATCTGCAGATGAATTTAGGGCAAGTCAAATTTTAGTAAGAAATAGAAAAAGAAACTACCAAAATTTGGGCTCTCATCCTGAAGGGAAAGATTGTAAATTATTAAAAGGTCATCTTTCTTCTGGAGGCTTAACATGTAAATTCACTGCACAGTGTAGTACATAGCTGACATGACCAAAAAGTCCCCTTATACAATAACCACTCTATGATAAATTAACTGATTTCAGCAAGGCTGACAATGGGCATACTACAACTGACTTCTACCATCCTCTGCTAAAGCAGGAAGCAGATGGACAAGGAAAAAAAAACATGCCAACGATTTTATTCCTGGTCTCATCTGAGCAACATTCCACCTTCTTCTCTCCTAAAAGTCTATGGATGTGGAAGTTAAGCAATAACAGGACCAAATTCAGTTTCACAATTCTACTGGTCAATCCAGAATCTGAGCTCCCACATGAAACACAGTCATCTGGCTGAACAATTAAATGACTGCCACGAACACTGCAACATACCAAAGGACAAGTAATTGATTCAGGAAGAACAGAAGTAAAACAGAAAGCTTAGAAATGAGACTTGGAAATAGTAATATGCACAACAAATCTAACATCCTAGGTAGGATTTATGCCTACAAGTCCATAACTAGAGGAAACAATGAAAACGTGAAAAGACAGCTCACTAAAAGCTACATTGTCAAATACTGGTAAGTGAAATAAGAGCGAGGGGAGGGGTGGGGGGGGGGGG
>JAHRHZ010000223.1:23574074-23589311 GCA_024137785.1 Ginglymostoma cirratum
GAGAGAGAGAGAGAGAGAGAGAGAGAGACAGACAGACAGACAGACAGACAGACACAACGACAGACACAGAGATATTCATAAATTTCATTAACAGTAGAAAATATTAGGTCACATTTCATGTAACTATTACAGTAGTGCACTATTTGGTCAGGCATTGGATGCTTTTACACTTTGGCTTTATGCAGTAATAAAAAGAATGTGATCATCCAACTCAAACAAAAAGCAGAAACAAAAACAGAAATTGCTAGAAAAACTCAGCAGGTCTGGCAGCATCTGTGATGAAAAAGTAGAATTAACATTTCGGGTCCAGTGACACTTCTTCAAAGGAGTAGCCTTGGTTGTTTGTCATACTGATGGTGAAAATGGAGTGCATCATAATTCCTCACAAAATTCTGAAACTAGGAAAAGGTTTGGGTGTGGGATTTACCAAAGATGATTTACACTTTTGTTAATTAGGTAACTCATGGAAGGAAGGAAGCATGTGTCATTCTTTTACATCACAATAGTTTCCATATTAAAACAAAATCAGTGTTCTACTAATCTACAAAAAGTACCTCTCTAATATTCTTCACTATGAACCCAACATCCACCTTATACATAACAGACACATGCACACCATGTTCAAATTTCTTTATATTTTCCTGCAATGGAAAATAGAAGGTAATTTGAAATGAAAGCAAGGCAGCTAAAGAAAAGCAAGAAAAATAGCAATGCCTCTTTTGAAAAACCTAAGATAGGTCCAAATTAAATTATGGTCTTTTAAAATTAAATTCCCACAAAGAAGACGACAACAAATGCTTTGCTTTTTTCTGAGCTGAATGTCAGTCACAAATCATTTTAAAAAAAGGCATCCAACTAAACAATGTAATCTCTTAACATCTTGAACAAGAAAGCTCTGGATACCTGATAATACAGAAAATAAAGCAGTGGGTAATAATTTATGGCTAAGTGACTGAAAAGTGAAAAACTGAAACAGATTCTTATCTAATTCTCAACTGCTTACTTTTATTAACCGATGAATTGGAATAATTTGTCTTGCAGTTTACTACCATTGCAAATCATATTTTGCCACCACTAGCATAATGTCCTGCAAATGCATTTTGTTTGATTTTCCATTTTAGTATCTGAGAGAGACTTATAATAAGGGAATATCATTCATTTCAAACAGAGGTGAAATATTTCTGCAAAACACATATAGTTTGAGAGAATTTTCTGTTGGTGAATGCTAACAAATGAATAAATTTAGCAGTGACTCATGTTTTACCTTTCACGTGCACAGTCTGCACATTTTTAATCTATCATAATTTGATATCACATCAGTGACCCCTACAGGTGACCTTGCCAGTTCTTTCTCTGAAAACCAGTTCAAAACCAGCTGCAGTGTTTTATATTCCATATTTGGTGACTACGGGAACAGAGAATATTGCTCTTATCTCTCTAGCCCAGAAATGGCAGAGTATTATTTCATTCACTTGAGAAAGAGAGAGGAGAGAGGGGAGAGGGATTGAATTAAAAAAATCTGTCAGAGCCAAGATGAAAGTCACTGGAACAATTGTCTTCTCCTGGAAAAAGCCAGACAAATCCCCCAGCAATCTACGTGCTAGATGGTTATTGTTTCTATTCAATTTTGTAAATCTGAAAGGCCGCTGCTCAGTCTGAGTCATATCAGGGACAGCGACTACTGATGGCTGCCTGATAACCGAAGACAGCTCTGGCACGATATTACATGAAAAATGTTCTCAAATCCCTGATGTTTTTCAGGTCTGCAAATTAACAGCAACTCTGTCTCAAGGACGACACAAAGTGTAATCACGATCCTTAAAGAATGATATTGAAGAAAAAGTATACAGATTAATATTATGTAAAATATATTAAACTGTGTCAAAACCAAACATCAAACATCAACTCTGCATACATAAGTACTTTTATTCTATTTTACATCTTGTTTTCTGAATAATGTTTTCCATAACGGTTATAACCGCGATGCTCAGAACAGATAAGCATAACATATAGGATTGAATCAAAGCATTAATCGATATATTTTTTATAAAAAATCAACAATCTTAATTTTGCCTCAATTTTCTCACATCTAAATTGCTCCAAAACGACAAAGTTTCTTATAGATTCGGAAGCATCATTCAGAAAAATCATAGAGTAACAGAGATGTAGATGAAAGGCACTGAGCCCACTTAGTTCATGCCGGCTCCCAACATAGCGATTCAGTCACGTCCACTTACTCACTCACTCACTCTATCCCCGCGGCCCTGCAGGTTTAGTTCTTTCAAGTGACCATCCAACTTCCTTTTGAAATTATTAACCGTTTCTATGTTGACCATTATCATGGCAGCATGTTCCAGGTCACTGGGGCTCTCCGCATAAAAATTTTTTTTCCTTACATTGTATGTGTTTCTTGCCAAAATCTTAAATGTGTCCCCAGTCCTCGTACAATCAGCCAACGGGAATAGCTTTTCTTTGTCAATGATATGCAAGCCTACCATAATCTTTTATATCCCTATAACATCTTACCTTACTCTCCTCACAGCCTTTCCAACCTAACGTTTTACTAAATTCCCACCATCTCATGCCTAAAACTATTCTGGTGAATCTCCTCTTCATCCTCTCAAGGACATTCAAACGCTCCAAAACTGTGGTGACCAGCATCAGATACAATACTCTAGTTGGATCTATCTAGAGTTTGAATGTCTTTTAGATTTTATACAGACAACACTACCACATTCACAGGGAGAGAAAACAATGCACTATTCTACATTATCTGATAACCAGAGAATGGAAAGATGCATGATATGCTCATAATTTAATGGGTAGTTTGTCCCCCATGTAACTCAATTCTACAGCTAAAGTGAAGCATGTCACGACCATTACATTTGTTCATAGTTGTAAACAGGAATTAAACTGTGAGGAGGAAAAGCACAAAAACAACTTGTTGAATATATAAGAATGTGTTTTTATGCACAATTTATTGGTTCTGATTTTTCCAGATTCATAGAATATCATCATTGTAGTGAATGAAAAATTATAGAGATGAGTGCTACAATCCTTCCCAAATAGGTCTTGAGTTCAGTCCTCTTTAAAAAGAGCTGCGCTTTCTCATTTTATTTATAAACACTTGCCTAAATATAAACAATGATTTCTTAAGCAAGAGACAGTGTCTGATTATAGTATTACTGATTAAAGCAATTCAATTTACATACATATGTATATGAAATAGGAATATCAACAGTTGACCAGGAAAACATCTTTGCAATCATCAGCTATTTAATAAAATAGCATAGAATTCTTCAGCCACATCATGGATGTCACTACATTGATTACCTAAATTAACAAATGTTCACTTCAAACTATTTCCAAATCACTCAGCAATTCAAAGAAATAATCAAAGTTGAAATCAAATGGTAAGGCAGAAAGTTATACTGAGAAAGGTTCCAGAGGATTAGAGAATGACAAATGTTACACCTCTATTCGAAATTGAGTGCAAGAACTTAGTTAATTGGAGCTTCCAAACTGTAGGTCACAATTTGGGCAACTGGCATTGCCAGCTCACAGGCAGCAATGGCTGTTAGGAAACAAAGACTCAGAAGCCTTACTGCAATGTTGATATTTTATGAATTTAGAAAAATGCTAACCAATAATTGTGCAAAAACACATTCAAATAAATCTGACTCAACCATTTGTCAATCCTGCGATCAGCTGCGCGACACTTTAAAAATGTATGCTTTCTTTTTATTTTGGACATGGTCTAATGTACTGAGCTCCAAGACCTAATCACTGACACCAACAGATCCTGAAACATGGTGAAATGTGCCTGTCACTCCATGCTTGAACATCTGTCCTCAGCAAATGGAAAGTATGAACTACAGTCAAGTTAAAATCATGAATTGGTAAAATCATAAGATTTTACAAAAGTAATTATGTCAAAAATAAAAATCAACAGGCACTGGGAGAGGATGGAATTGATTAAGGACAGCCAGCGTGGATTTGTAAAAGGCAGATCATACTACAACAATCTAACTGAACTGTTTGATGAAGTAGTAGTATGTTGATGAGCAGATTGCAATGGATGTCAACTACTTGGATTTTAAGAAAGCATTTTCTACAATAAAGAGATGATTAAAAAGAAATTAAAGCTTGTCAGTATCAGTGATTAAGAAAAAAATCACTTGGTAGAAAACATAAGAATGGTTTAAAAACTCCCCAAGGATCAAGGCCAGGCACGTATATTTTATACATATTGAAAAAGAACATACATCGGCTAGCATACCGTAAAACTGCTGGCAATTGAAATGTTGTACAGAGAAGTGTGTGGTGATGTACCTTTGGCAGAAAAAAAAACTAATAGTTAATACAGACTCAATGGTTCCGTTCTAGAGAGTGAGGAAGGCAGAAGGAACTGAGTGCTTACATGCGTGAATCTTTGGAGGTGACAACATATACCGAGAGACTAATTAGTAAAGTGTGTTGGATCTTAAATTTCAGAAAGGCAGGCAAGTTATGCTGAACTTTCATTAAGCTCTGGTGAGGCCACAACCACAGAATGGCATCTAATTCTGGTCACCACACTTAAAAATGAATGTGACTGTTCTTGAGAAAACATGGAGATTTACCAGATTGTTCCAGGGATGAGGGATTTTAGCTACAAGGTTAGATTTGAGTAAAAGAGATTAAAGAGAGGTTTAATAGATGTTCTCAAGTTTATTAGCTGTTCTGGCAACATCTGTGAAGAGAAAGTAGAGTTAACATTCCAAGTCCAGTGACTCTTCAGGGTTTCTCCAGCAATTTCTTTTTTTGTTACAGATCTTCAGCATCTGCAGTTCTTTGTTTCATTTTTGCTTAAGATGATGAAAGGATTGACTAAGATAACCAGTAACATTTATCTAAATGATTTATTTAAATGAAAAGCCTTTAGTTAATGATGTGAAGACTAGATAACACAAGATTTAAGATCCTGAGAAGGAGATGGCCTATTGGTATTATTGCTAGACTATTAATCCAGAGACCCTAGTACTATTCCAGGGACATGTCATGGGTCCCATGCTGCCATGACAGATGGTGGAATCTGAATCTAATAAAAATCTGAAATTAAGAATCTAATGATGACTGTGTCACTTGTTGGGAAAAACCCATCTGATTCACTACTGTCCTTTAAGGAAGGAAACTGCCATCCTTACCTGGTTTGGCCTACAGCAATTGATTCTTAACATTGCGGGGCATGTAACAAATACTGGCCCAGCCAGCGACACCAATGAATAGAAAAGAAAATCTCAAAGATAGAGTGGGAGGTCATGGTAGTTGAGAAGAAGAACCTTTTTTTTCCAAAACTGACTGGTAAACAGCCAGCAGGTTACACGCTACAAGGTGACAGATACAGGCATGATCAACGATTTGGATGAACAGACCAAAGGTGTGGTTGCTAAATTTGCTAATGACACAAAGATAGGTAGGAAAGCGACTAATGAAGAGGACATAAGCAGCCTACAAAGATACATGGATAGGTTAAGTAAGTGGGCAAAGACCTAGAAAATGGCATACAATGTGGGAAAGTGTGAAATTATCCATTTTGGCAAAAAGAGTAAATAAGCAGCATGTTATCTGAATGATGAGAAGTTGGAAAGCTCAAATGCAAAGTGATCTGGGTGTCCTTGTGCATGAAATGCAAAAGGTTAGAATGGAGGTACAAAAAGTAGTCAGGAAAGCTAAAAGAATGTTATGGCTTATTGTATGGAGAACAAAATGCAAGAGAAGGGTAGTTATGCTTCTGTCATACATAGTATTGGTCACTGTACTTACAGAAGGAAGTTAATGTGTTGGAAAGTTTACTAGACTAATACTGGACTGAGAAGATTGCCTTATGAAGAAAGGCTAGGCCTGAATCCACTGGAGTTCAGAAGAGTAAGAGGCGACTTAACTGAAACAAACAAGACCCTGAGGGACTTGGACAGGGTGGATTGCAAAAAGATGTTTTTTCTTGTGGGAGAATCTACAACTAGATCAAAGTTTAAAAATAAGCGGTCATCCATTTAAGAGAGAGAGATGAGGAAACTTTTCTTTGCTCTCAGAGGGTTCTGTCTCTTTGGAATTCCCTATCTGAAAAGGTAATAGAGCCATAAAGTAATACAGCATGGAAACAGGCCCTTTGACCCAAATGCTGACTACAGTGTCCACTCATCTAGTTCCGTTTGCCCACATTTGGTCCATATCCCTCCAAACCCTTCCCATCCATGTACCTATCCAAATATCGCTATTGTCCCTGCCTCGACCACTTTCTCTGGCAACTCATTCCATATACTATCACTCTTTGCATGAAGAAGTTGCCCCTCAGGTCCTTCTTAAATCCTTCCCCTCTCCCCTTAAACCTATGCCCTCTAGTTTTCAATTCCCCAATCCCAGGGCAAAAGACTATATGCATTCATCCTATCTATGCCCCTCATGATTTTATAGACCTCAATAATACCATCCGTCAGTCTATGTTCCAAGGAATAACGTCCTACCTTGGCCAACCTCTCCCCATAACTCAGGCCTACTGGTCCTGGTAATATCCTCCTAAATCTTCTTTGCACACTTTCCAGTTTAACTATGTCTTTGCTATAACAGGGTGACCAAAACTGTACACAATACTCCAAGTGCGACCTTACCAATGACTTATACAATTGTAACATAACTCCTATACTCAACACCTCAACCGATGAAGGCCAGTATGCTAAAGGCCTTCTTCACTACACTGTCTACTGTGACACCACTTTCAATGAACTATGTACTTGTACTGCTCGGTCCCTCTGTTCCACAACACTCCTCAAGACCTATCCATTTACTGTATAAGTCCTACCTTGGTTTGACTTTCCAAGTGCAACAACTCACACATATCCATATTGGATTGCTATTGCCAATCCTCAGCCCACTTCCCCGTCTGATTAAGATCCCTCTGTAATTTTTGAAAGCCTTCCTCACTGTCAATGATACCTTCCTAATTTTGTTTCAGCCACAAACTTATTAATCATGCCTTGTACATTCACATCCAGATCATTGATGTAAACAACAAAGGTCCCAGCACCGACTGCTGTGGCAAATCACTAGTCACAGGCCTCCAGTCTGAGAAACAACCTTCAACCATCACTCTCTTTTTCCTACCATTGAGCCAATTTTGAATCTAATTAGCTAGCTTTCCCTGGATCCCATGCGACCTAAATTTCATGACTAGTCTGTCGTGCGGGACCTTGACATAGGCCTTACCATAGTCCATTTAGACAATATCCACTGCCCTACTCTCATCTATCCTCTTGGTTGCTTCTTCGAAAAACTCAAAAATTTGTCAGACATGACTTCCTGCGCACAAATCCATGCTGACTATCTCTAATCAGACCTTGACTATCAAAATGTTGGTTGATCCTGTCCCTCAGTATCCACTCCAATATCGTACCTACCACTGATGTCAGGCTCACTGGCCTGTAGTTCCCTGGCTTGTTTTTGCTACCTTTCTTAAACAATGAAACAACATTAGTCTCCCTCCAGTCTTCCGGAACTTCGCCAGTAGCTAAAGATGAAGCAAAAACCTCTGCAAGGGCCTCTACAATTTCCTCCCTCATCTTCCACAATGTCCGAGGATGGATTTGTTCAGGCCCAGGGGATTTATCCACCTTAATGCAATCTAAGGTTGCAAACATCTCCTCTCTGGTAATATGTATGCAGTCCAAAACATCCCCACTTGATTCCCATATTTCCTTAGCATAGGCTTCACACATAGACAGCCATGCTGATCTTTAAGGAGACCTTTTGTCTCCCTAGCCACCCTTTTACTCTTAATATAGCTATCAAACCTCTTGGGATTATCTTTAACCTTAGCTGCCAAATCCATCTCATACCGTCTTTTTGCTCTTCTGATTTCCCTCTTAAGTGTGCTTCTACGCTTTTTATAGTCATCTCGTTATTCACTTGAGACCGATAACTTAAAGCCGATGTAAGCTGCCTTCTTCATCCTCACCAGAGCCTCAATATCCCTTGTCAGCCAGGGATCCCTAAACCTGCCAGCTTTTCCCTTCAGTCTAACAGGGATATACTGTCCCTGGACTCTTGATATCACACTTTTAAAAGCCTCCCATTTGCCAGTCATTCCTTTTCCTTCAAACAGACTCACCCAATCAACCTCTGCTAGATCCTGTCTAATGGCCCCAAGATTGGCCCTGCTCCAGTTTAGCACCTGTGAACCTATCTTTTTCCAGAAGTATGTTAAACCTAAGAGAGTTAAGGTCACTGGACCCAAAGTGCTCTCCAATTGACACTTCAGTCACTTGCCCGACCTCATTTCCTAAGAGAAAGTCCAGAATTGCACCCTCCCAAGTAGGGCCCTCTACATATTGATTTAGGAAACTTTCTTGGACACATTTGACAAATTCCACCCCATTCAGGCCTTATACTGGGTGGCCCAGTCAATACAGGGGAAATTAAAATACTGCTCTGTTGTTCCTACAGGTATCTGCAATCTCCCTACACGTCTGTTCCTCTAGTACCTGCTGGCTATTTGGGGGTCTATAATACAGTCCCAATGGAGTGACCATCCCCTTCTTGTTTCTAAGTTCTATTCATATGGCATCATTTGATAACCCTTAAGAATATCGTCTCTAAACACTGTTGTTATGTCCTCCCTTTTCAAAAAGGCAACTCCCCCTCCTCGCTTACTTGTACTTCTGTCACACCTGCAACTTCTGTATCCTGGAACATTGAACTGTCAGTCCTGCCCTTCTCCCTGCCATGCTTCTGTTATGGCTATAATATCCAAGTCCCCAGAGCCGATCCATGCTCCAAACTCATCTGCTTTACCAGTCATACCTTGTGCGTTGAAATAAATGCACTTTAAACTGGGAGTCTTTTCTGTCCCTTTACTGTGCCCCTGGCTATCCTGAATAGTAAACTTGCTCTTGATGGATGCAGAATGCTTAAATAATTTTAAGACAGAGGTAGACATATTCTTGATTACCAAAGGGATAAAAGATTACTGAGGATATGCAGGAATGTAGAGTTGAGGCTAAAATCAGATTAGCTATGATCTTACTAAATTGTATTACAGGCTCGAGGGGCAAGTGGCCTACTCTAATTCCTGGTTCATTAAAATGAGCTATGGGGGTCAAAAAAGGGAATGGGATTGGCTAATTACTACACAGAGAACCAGCATGGATGTGGGCCAAATGGTTGCCTTCCATTCGACTGCCAGTCTAATGCAGTACTAACAATCACATAAAAACCAAGAGAGAAAAGAATGTTCAGAAAACACTATTCAACACAAAATTTCTCAGCCTCTAAACTATTTCCACAACATTCTTGGATGAAGTTCCTTTTGTGAATGCCTCTATGAACTTCCAAAGTTTATTAACAATTTTATCTCAATATATTATGTAAAATGACCAAATACATTAGTCCTCCAACCTTTCCTAAATCTGACCCTTATTGTCTCTCCCAAATAGTAGATATAAATATTAATTTCGCCTATTAGTTTAAAGGAATCAATGATCAGGATATTGATCAATATAAAATTCTGGTTAATTCATTTTGAACTTAAAATATTGCAATTTACTATCACCCTCCCTCAAAAAAGCTGCCTTTAGAAATCTCAAAATCCTGCTGATAAGGCAAGTTGGGGGTGAGGTGACGTCGAGGTAACTTACAACTAAATCCATTACAGGAAATTTTAAACATATCGCATGCATACTACTGTATATTTCTGATATCAAAATGAACGTTAGCTTCTCTGTCCCTCCCCTTAATATTGGGATTCAGAATCCTGTACACAGACATTATCACAAATTTTGTATGAATTGTGAAGGCAGTTTTGTGTTCTTGATTTGAGCCCACTGGGAGTTGCCTTCCACCACTGTAACTCATTTCATTCAAAGCATTAGTCACATAAGTAAAATTCAGCTAGATTCCAATTCAGATCCAGGTGATTGGACAATGCTGTAATAGATACATAACTCATCCATAATGCATTGGAAGTATTACAAGTAAGTAAAGATAACAAAGCCACCTCCAAAACAAAAAAAAACAAGAAAACAAACACTACATAACACAGTTAAGTTTGCCCTATGTGGATTGCGTAGAATATTTACAAAATTTCCTTACAATGTCAGCTGTGGCAAATGCAGAAACTCAGTAATAATCAAGTAAATGGCTGCAATGCATGATTTATATTACAGAATGCATAATTTAATCAGAATACTGTCACTTTAAATGCAAGAAATACAATCTGCTCACCTGACAATTACATTATTTGCATTTGAATATAGGATCACTGAAAGAACGAAAATCACCGTATTTTAATTATCTTTATTCTAAATGAAGAAATACCAATCAACATTTGTGTCAGTATTGTAATGTCTGAAATATTTTGGCTTACTGAGATATAGTTCTAAAAATGCAGATAAATTATTCATTTAATTAGTCTGTACACTGAACTACTAATATTGATTTAGTGTCTTCTTTAATCAGAAAATATATTATACAAATCCGTGTATTTAGTTGCCATATTAGGGTCACAGCCAGTTCACGTGCACATTAAAAAGGATTATCATCTGTCCTTAATTTCAAAACAAGGGCATAATGTACACAATGTTTTAACTACTTTTGCTTCAAGTGCAAGGATAGATTAATGATAGATTAATGCCATTTAAGTCTCTATTCAATGCTCATTAAAAAAATTAATTTAATTCCATATCAATGCCAGACATTTGTACCAAACTATTGAAAAACGGTAGTGCTGAATTCAAGCACAAGCCTTACAGAGTTCAAGGGCTGCAAAGCAGAGTTTACATGACCTCAATTTGATTAGCAATGCATTAAGTACACAAAAAAATTCGCAGGGCAGCAGAATGATGAAGCGTTCCAATGTGCTGCACCATCGATGCAGAAGATGTTGTCCAGAAGAAATGAGAAATAGTAATGGAATGGTCAATTGCTGTGTGCTCATTCATATACCAGAGATAAGTTAAAGAGAATTAGTTTTGTTGTCTATCAATGGAAAATATTGGTAAGGCACAAAGATTTCTCTTAATAAAATGAAAAGGGAGAGAAAATTTAAAAATGACAAATTCATAATTGTTTGTAAGCATCTACTTTTGAATAGGTCATTACAAGCTCATTAACATAAATAATACCTCTAAGTAATGATGAAAATATCCTGCTACAGTTGAAATAACAGCCATTTCTTTAGTTTGGTTATTGTGATTCCTATTCTTGCTTTTAGCCTCATATTTCAATGACAGTTTCTCTTTTAGCAGATGTTGATCTTGTGTGATCTTAATAATTCTTTAAACCATGTGTTTGCAAATTAGATTTCTCCATCTACGGAAATATGGGAAGATTCCCACATGGTTAAAAGCCTATCAGGTTTCTGTCCATTTGTCATGAAACTTGTGTGTTTACTTAGTAGAATATTAATTTTATAAGTATGCAGATACAGGAATTTTGCAAATATAGCAATGCCTTAGTTTGAGAATACTTGTTGAAAGGAAATTCTATCTCAATAATTAGGCTTTTAGCCATATTTTTAGAAATATAATAAACACAATATCTGCAGTATTTTCTGAATAAACAGCAGGATTATCATAATTCTACAAGAGTATTTTTTTGTCCAAGGCTGAAAGAGGACAGCAATTCACTTATGTGAAGCATAATTTACTGATGGCAAGTCTTGCACCGCACACAAGACATATTTAAATGATGCACCAAAACCTGAGGTAACTTTCATTCTATAGAACAAACAGAATATCTCACCAATGACAGCAAGTTCCAGACATTCTTTCACCAGTAGAAAAGATCATTATCACTCACGTGTTGCCAGTGTGTGAAGAAAACAAGAGCTCACTGTCAATTCTCACTCTGCAAATTAATTTTCTTTGAGTACACAGGAGCAGGCCATTTAGCCCATCAAGCCTGCAGTGCCATTCAATATGATCATAATGGTTCAAACACTTCCATGCATTTTCTTTTTCCCATAACCCTGAAAGCCATTGCTAACTAGAAATCTATCAGTCTGGGTGGAGGATGACCTGTGAAGAGGAGGCACAGATACTTCAGTTTAATTTGGAAATGTAGAGAGACTGGGCAAAGGTACAGCAGATGAAGCATAATGTAGATAGTTCAGGTGCAGTCTAACCAAGCTGTTAACAATTGAAATAAGATGTCAATACTCCTGAACTCAAATCCTCTGGCAACAAAGTCTAAAATTTCATTAACCTTCCTAATAGCATGTTGTATCTGTATATTAGCCTTCAATGACTCATCAACAAGGACCTAGGTTCTTTTGTATATCTACACTTTCCAACAAGTAATACTCTGCACATTTGTTTCTTCAAACAAAGTGGATAATCTCAAGTTTTTCTACACTATATTTCAACTGCCATTTAAATTGGCATATCCTTCCAAAGTTAATACTATGATAAAAGAAAGTTGTTACAATTAACAGTTTAACTGTATGAATTGCAAACATTAAACTAATGTAAAATATTAAGTTATATGGGGGAGTGTTTTCATTCTTTCAAAATGATCTTCCATTCCATAAAGAACTGCCTTAGTGTGATCTCTGATCAGTAGCACACAATGTTGTGCAATCAACCTTCTGCATGCAAGAACAAAGTGCTCAGCAGAAATATCCACTTTCTCCACAAAAAAACGCCCTGGATTATATATGTGTTTGCAGTGGCAGGATTAAAAACAGCAGCAAATACTCTGGATACATCAACTATAGATTGTTTTAGCTGTAGGACTTTTATGACACAGAGACAGACAGCCAAACCGAATCAGCCTTTCTAGTACTTCTGTATTCACAATGCAGTACAATTAAAACCGTCAAAGACACCCAATAATTATTACTCCAATGGTTCCTAACCAGACTTTGGACTAATCAATCCTGACTTCACAAGTGATTCATTCCAGACACCACTTTTGTATCTTAAACAAAAGATTTAATTTATTAAATACACCATAACTTTAGTAGAGAAAAAATAAACAAGATAATTTAATGTCTATGCTTGAAACCCAAAACATTTGTTTTCAGCCCCCATTCACACAAAACACAAACAAGACAAACAAGCAAATACAGTAAAGGGATAAACAAAAGGAAACAATCAAACTAGCTAGATTACTTAAATGGTTTTCACAATACGTTGTTTCACAGGCAGAGATGTGGACTTTTTGGTTGTTTTTCTGAAAATGTTAACAAGGGTCACTTTTGCTTCATTCAGGTAAGGACGGTAACATTTCTAACTCAGCTTTATATTCTTTGGGCTTCCAAAAGCTGGTGAGGGAGATTAGGCAGGTAGCTTTCAAATCTTCATGCTGCGTCTGCAGCAGCTGAACACTTCTGCTCAGAAAACTCAACTCTGGTCCTACACCTGAGACACCGAACATCTTTTCCAAGGCCTCAATTGCCATTCAACATCAGCCATCTGCTTGAACATAGCATCTTTTCCAGACTTACAGGGCCCAACTCCCAGGCACTGACCTCATTAATAGCCAACTTGTGCATCTGTTTAAACATTATGCTCTTCCCAGGTTTGCTGTGTCTAAATGAGCTCCTTTAACTGAGAATAAGCCTGTAATTAATCTGCAGACCTAACCTCATAAACAAACAAAACATTTGTTTGCTGGCTGTTTTCCAAAGTCCACAAGTCATCTTCAGCTCACAATCCTCAGTTCACAACTTCAAACCAAAATGGATAAAATAATAAAAATAAAAATGAAAAACCAGTCAGGGTTCTAATAAGATATAACATATGGTCCAAAACAAAGGAAATGTTTAATTTTCTTCCCTAATTCCAGATTCATCTACTGTTTTCCAACTGAAAAGGTTGACCAGAAACACATTCCCATGGCTTTAGCAAATGCTCGAAGTCACATGACACCAGGTTACGGTCCAACAGGTTTATTTGAAATTAGAAGCTTTGAGTGCTGCTCTTTCATCAGGTGAACTTCACCTGACAAATGAGAAGTGCTACGAAAGCTTGTGATTTCAAATAAACCTGTTGGACTATAACCTGGTGTCATGTGACTTCTGACTTTGTCCACCAGAGTCCAACACTGGCATCTCCAGATTTTAGCTAATGTTAGCAGGTGTCTCAGAGTGATTTTAAGGTGCTTGAAATTTTCCTTCCCTCTCCTATGATGCAAATGACCAGTTTCTCACTGAAACTTAGTTGCATAGTTAACATCAGAAACTTGCAATATCATCAATACGCTGTGCTTTGCACACATAACATCTAACGTAACTTGTCACCAGTACTTTCAATGATTCATTTAAGTTTCTGGAATCTTGATTTAAATTGGTCGATTACATTTAAAAACTGGATTTTTTTTATTCGTATGTTTTCACATTAGCTTTTGAGGTCAATGGAGCATCCTACTTTCATTGAAGAGGTCGCAGAAACCTTCCCTTTGGTAGTGGTAGTGTTGGGCATGGTATTAATCAGGAGATGAGAGAAGCATGCATCATGGAGAACACTAATCATAGATGACATCAATCTGCATATAGATTGGTAAACCAACTGAGCACTAAAACCGTGGAGAACGAGTTTCTGAGTGCACCAGCGATGATTTTCTAGAGCAGCACATTGAAATGATGCGAGGTCAGGCAATTTAGATCTATATTATGTCATGAGAAACAGCTAATTACCCTGTAATTATCTTGTTGTGTAAGAATCTTTAGGTTTGACTGATTTCAATATGATATAAAAAAAATTCTATCTGCAAGTGAGGTAGTTCAATCTGAAGCAAGCGTGTTAAATTTGAGTAAGGGAAATTATAAGGCATGATGCAAAACTTTGCTCAGGCATTTTGGGAAAAGACTAAAAGAAAAAGCCATAAACACCCCAGAAATAATACTAAATCTGAGGACTGGAGATTTTTTGAAGAGTACAGCCAAGGAGGACCAAGAAACTGATCAAACAATGGAGGAATGAATATAAATGCAAACTAGCAAAAACTAATAACAGTAGGTATGTGAAATGAAAAAAAAATCTACTAAGATAAATGTGAGGTCAATTACAGGCAGAATCAAGAGAATTTATACCTGGGAATAGAAAAGCATAAAAGAAGCTAAATAATTACACTTAGAGATAATAGGTATTGCAGATGCTGGAGAATCCGAGATAACAAGATGTGGAGCTGGATGAACACAGCAGGCCAAGCAGCATCACAGGAGCAGGAAAGCTTGACGTTTCGGGCCTAGACCCTTCATGA
>JAHRHZ010000223.1:23589711-23624378 GCA_024137785.1 Ginglymostoma cirratum
CTGCTTGGCCTGCTGTGTTCATCCAGCTCCACACCTTGTTATTCTAAATAATTACTCTGTCCATTTTCGCTGAGGAAGATACAAGAAATCTCCCAGAATTACAGATCCATGCGACTAGGGAGAATAAGAAGTTGAGGGATAGAAAGAAGATTACTCTGGAGAAATGAATGGAGCCGAAAGTTGATGCCCCAGGACCTAATAATTTACACACCAGAACACTAAAGGTGGTAGTTATGGAGGTAGTTGATTAATCAGTGGTCATCCAAAATTCTGTAAATTCTGGAATAATTCCTGCAGATTAGAAGCTAACAAATGTCATCCCACTATTTAAGAAGGGAGCAAAAAAAAAACACAGGGAATTGCAGATCTGTTAGTAGTAGGGAAAACATGGGAAATTTTATTAAAGGCTGTGACGAGTGGACACTTGGATAAGAATATGATTGGGCATTATCAACATGGATTTTCAAATGGGAAATCATGTTAATGGAACAAAAACAAAGTTGCTGGAAAGCTCAACAGATCTGGCAGCATCTGTGAAGGAAAAAACAGAGTTAATGTTTCGGGTCTAGTGACCCTTCCTCAGAATGGTGCTGCCAGACCTGCTGAGCTTTTCCAGCAACTTTGTTTTTGTTCCTGATTTACAGCACCCGCAGTTTTTTAAATCATGTTAATGAACTTGTTAGGAGTTTCTTTGCAGATGCTATCAACAGAAGTGATAAAGCACTGCCATATATATGTACTTTTAGAAGGCTTTTGATGGTGAGTTAATAAAATTAAAACACAGGGGATAGGAATGAATTAAGGATTAGCTAACAGGCAGAAAACAGTGAGAAGGATACCCTATCAATTTGCTATCCATCCAAAACGGATAGCAAATTTGCAATACTGGAGGTTGTTGATAATTTAAGATGCACAAAGTGAAATGCTAAATGATGTAGTGTAACAGGTCAAAATATTCACAATTGGATGGTTGATTTGAGATGCAGAGTGACGCCAATAGCACGGGTTCGATTCTTGCACTGGTTGAGGTTACCTGAAGGACTTTCTTAACCTCTCCCCTCACCTGAGATCAGCTTAAACCACCACCAGTCATTTCTCCCTAATAAGAGAGCAGCCCTATGGTCTGGTAAGACCATGGTGACTTTAGTTTACTTTACTGTGACATGTCATGGAAATCTAGTCTGCAATTGTTACTAAAATTCTAAAATTCCTCTTATCCCACTATCCTTGCAACCTACTGCTTTTTGTGAAAGAATAACCAATGTGCAAATAGCTTTACGTAACTAGGCCAAGTGCATTTACAGAAGAAGAACTTGTTAAACTAATAAGGCCATACAAAAAGGAACAGAAATAGGCTGTGTGGGCCCTCAAGCCTGCTCTGCTATTCAACAGTTTTACAGCTTATCCAACATTCCTCATAACCACTTCCCTGCCAATCTTGAATCCCCAAGTGATCAAGAATCTATTTATCTCAGCTTTAAGTACACACAGGACTCTGCCCCCACTGCTTTCTATGGTAAGGAATTCCAAAGAGTCTCAACCCTCAGGAGAAATTCACCCTCATCTCAGTATTAAATTGGCACCCCTTTATTATGAGACATGCCCTCCAGTCCTAGACTCTCCCATGAAGGAAAACATCCTTTCAGCACTTACCCCTCAAGCCCCTTAAGAATCCAATATGTTTCAATGAGATCACCTCTCAATCTTCTAAATTCCAATGACTTTACTCCCAACATGTACAATTTTTGCTCAGAAGACAACCCGTCCATATCAGAGATCATCCTAGTGAACTGCCTGCAATCAAATAATATCTCTTCTGAAATAAGGGAATCTAAACTACTCACAGTACTCCACATGTGATCTCACCTGCACCTTGTACAGATGCAGTAAGATTTCACATCTCTTATACTCCAGCCCCTTGAAATAAACATTCCATTAGCCTTCCTGATTACCTGCTGCACCTATATGCTAGTTGTGTGTGTTTCGTGCACACGTACTTCCTCCCAACTTTCTGTTGCAGCTTTCTGCAATTTCCCTCCATATATAACATTCTGCTCTTTTGTTTTCCCTACGAAAATAAGCGAAGTTCCACTTTTCTCACTTTATACTCCATTTGACAACTTTTTGCCCACTTACTTAACCTATCAATATCTCTGTACACTGTTTACATCCTCCTACAACTTAACCTTTGACCTATTTTTGTGTTATCTGTGCATTTGGCTACAGTACATTCGCTTCCTTCCTCTAAGTCATTAGTATACATCATACATAGTTGCAGTCCCAGCACTGATCTCTGCGGAATCCCGGTTACAGATTGCCAACCTGGAAAAGAATCCTTTATCCCCAGTCGCTGTTTAACACCCATTAGCCAATTTTCTATCCATACCAATATACTACCTCCAACACCATGATTGTTATGATGACTAGGTAGATAACAGGTGCAAGAGCCAACATTGCTGTCAAAATTGAAGCATAAGCCAAATACAAATCTACAGAACGCTGACCACCAAGGTTTGTGCAGTACATGTAGCAACTTTACAAACCAACGTAAAAGTTTAGAGTCAAGTCATATGAAATGTTGCAAATTCCTGACGCAAACAGATGAAAATTTTAAACACACCGTGAAAAATGTAGTGAAGCATTATGATACAATTTGTTTGAAATTCATTTTGAAAATGTTATCTCTGAGCTACATTAGTAGTTTTGCTTCAGAGTCTAGATTCAAATCCCACTTCAGAACTTAATCAACTATTCTGTACCAAAACTGCAGTCCATTACTGAGGTTGTGCTATATTGTCAGTTAAGGCATCTCTCAGATGAGATATCACACAACTAAAATGAAAGATCCCATGAAAATAATCAAAGACAGACAGAGCCTTTCTCTCAATATTTATCTCTCAACCAGTGTCATCAAAAACAGATATGCCAATCACTTCACAGAATTGTTACAGTGCAAGAAGTTGACATTTGGTCCACCTTGCCTGCACCAGCTCACTACATGGTGCCAATATTCTGCTTTTTCCCCAAACCTCTGCACATTGTTTTTAACCAAATAATTATTCAATGCCCTCTTGAATGTCTCAATTGAACTTCCAGGCAGTACATTCCATACCCTAACTACCTGTTGTGTGACAAAACTTTTCCTCACTTCACCCTTCCTTCTTCTGTAGATCATTTTAAACCTATGCCCTCTTTTTCTTGTTCCTTTTAGGAGTGGGAATAGTTTCTCCCCATTTACACAATCCTCATTCATGATTTTGAAACCCTAATCAGATCTAATCACTTTTGCTGTTTGTGGGATCTCTCACTACATAAATTGACTTATTTTTACACTTAACTGCACTTACAAAAATTCTTATATTTTACAAAGTCCTTAGGGGTGTATTGAATACCTGAAAGGTACCCTGTAAATTCAATCTACTTCTTAAATTATATTAAATATTACAACACAAATATAAAGCAGATTTCTTACTGATCCTTTACTTGGAATATTACAACTACAAATGTCTAGGAGTTTGAAAGTACAGGTATTAATGAAACTGTGGTGCCCTCTGTTGATCACATAGCTGAAAACTAAGGGACAGAATTATTGTGCATTTCTTTTCGCAGTCAGTTGTATTCAGTGAAAACAATAAAATTCAAAAAGGCACAGAATCAAAATCAAGAAAATCTACACTTGGGGATGTGATAACTAACAGCATGGCTGATTGCATTTCTTCATAGTCAGTGAACTCCAAGCCTATTTAAATTCTGAAGGTCACATATAAATTCTTGTCTTTTGTCTTCTTGTCACCCTTTTCTAAATCTATTTTGAAAAACGTTGACAAATGAATCTTGTATTTGAGTCACAACAACAATTTTAGCTGACAGATCAGAGAGAAAGAGGATCATTCAAACCGTTACACAAAAAAATCACACCCCTGCCCATTAAAAATCCTTGCATAAATTTTGAACTTACATTAACACAGTACCTAATTTGAATGTTTCCGGTATAGATTAATAAACATATTATGGAAAAATGAGGCAGCATTGCTGTCTGCATTACTAGGTGACATCATTATTTAATTGAGACTACAATGAATATATGCAGGAGGGCATGCCAGGAGCAGCAGCACGCATACCTGAAGACGAGGTATCAACCAGGTGAAGCCACTAAACAGGACTACTCGCATGCCAAACAGCGAAAGCAGCAAGTGATAGACAGAGCTAAGTGATCCCACACTAACAGATCAGAGCTAAGCTCTGCAGTCCTGCCACATCCAGTCATGAATGGTGGTGGACAATTAAACAACTCACTGGAGGAGGCGGCTCCACAAATATCCCCACCCACAATGGTGGAAGAGCCCAGCACATCAGTGCAAAAATTAAGGCTGAAGCATTCGCAGTAATCTTCAGCCAGAAATGCCAAGTGGATGATCCATCTCGGCCTCCTCCAGTGGCCTCCAGCATTACAGATACCAGTCTTCACTCCACGTGATATCAAGAAACGGTTGCAGACACTGGATACTGCAAAGGCTACCGGCCCTGACAACATTCCAGCAATAGAACTGAAGACTTGTGCTCGAGAACTTGCCGCTCCCCTAGACAAACGGTTCCAGTACAGTTACAACACTGGTATCTACCTGACAAAATAGAAAATTGCCCAAGTATGTCCTGTACACAAAAATCATGACAAATCCAACTCGGCCAATTACCGCTCCATCAGTCTCCTCTCGATCATCAGTAAAGTGATGTAAGGTGTCATCAACAGTGCTATCAAGCAGCACCTGTTCAGCAATAACCTGTTCAGCGATGCCCAGTTTGGGTTCCGCCAGGGCCACTCAGCTCCTGATCTCATTACAGCCTTGGTTCAAACATGGACAAAAGAGCTGAATTACAGAGGTGAGGTGAGAGTGAAAGCCCTTGATATCAAGGCTGCATTTGACCGAGTGTGGCATCAAGAAGCCCTGGCAAAACTGGAATCAATGGGTATCGGGGCAAACACTCCAGTGGTTGGAGTCATACCTGACACATAGGAAGATGGTCGTGGTTGTGGGAGGTCAATCATCTCAGCTCCAGGACATCTCTGCAGGAGTTCCTCAGGGTAGTGTCCTAGACCCAACCATCTTCAGCTGCTTCATCAGTGACCTTCCCTCCATCATAAGGTCAGAAGTGGGGATGTTCGTCAATGATTACACAATGTTCAGCACCATCTGTGACTCCTCAGATACTGAAGCATTCCATGTTCATATGCAACAAGATCTGGACAATATCCAGGCTTGGGATGACAAGTGGCAAGTGACATTCGCACCACACAAATGCCAGGCTATGACCATCACCAATAAGAGACAATCTATCCACCATCCCTTGACATTCAATGGTGTTACCATCACTGAATCCCATACTGTCAACATCCTGGGGGTTACCATTGAGCAGAAACTCAACTGGACTCACCACATTAACAAAGTGGCTACAAGACCAGGCCAGAAGCTGGGAATACCGCAGCAAGTGACTCACCTCCTGACTCCTCAAAGCCTGTCCAGCATCTACAAGGCGCAAGTGATGACTGTGATGGAATAGTCCCCACTTGCCTGGATGAGTGCAGCCCCAACAACACTCAAGAAGCTTGACACCATCCAGGACAAAGCAGCCCGCTTGATTGGCACTATTTCTACAAGCATTCATTCCCTCCACCACAGACGCTTAGTAGCAGCAGTGTGTACTATCTACAAGATGCACTGCAGGAATTCACCAAAGATCCTCAGACAGCACCTTCCAAACCCATGGCCACTTCCATCTAGGACAAGGGCAGCAGACATATGGGAACACCACCACATCCAAGTTTCCCTCCAAGTCACTCACCATCCTGACTTGGAAATATATTGCCGTTCCTTCACTGTCACTGGGTCAAAATCCTCCAATTCCCTCCATAATAGCAACGTGGGTCAACCCGAAGCAGGAGGACTGCAGCAGTCCAAAAAGGCAGCTCACCACCACCTTCTCAAGGGCAACTAGGGATGGGCAAAAAATGCTGGCCAGCCAGCGACACCCACATCCCACAAATGAATAGAAAAAAAACTTGGATGGCTTGTCCTTTCAAGCTTACAGATGGGTTTAGTATTGTCAAAAATATAAAGTGGTGCAAATTAAACAGAATGTTTTAGGGATTACTACAAAAATGATCCATACCTTGCACTATTTAGAATATTCTTTTTCTCTTGTTCCTCCTTGCGTGCCCGTAGTTGCTCCTGTGCCATAGCCATTTCTTCTTCCATAGAAGACAATTCTTCTTTGGCACGACGACGATTTTCCTATTGAAAATCATCAAACTGTATGAAAATTCAAGAAGCATACTGAATTACAACGCTCACTAGTGCATTGTCTTTTAGTGGTCTCTGGAGAATAAATATACAGCATCTCCCACTTCAACAGCTTGCTGACAACAGTATGAATTGTATCCCGAATGGGAAGCAGATTACAATTTTTTCAATTTATTTTGGAGATGTAATGAATCAATATTGTATGGTTCTTTGATTTCCTCAATTTCACTTTAGGAAATTTGTTATTTCTGCCATATTGGTTTGAAGATGGTAGGGAAGAGAACTTAATATGAATGCTACAAATCTTTCCATTATTCGAAGTTAGATTTTGCTCCATTCACAGAATGTATTCAAGGTTAATGTAATTAGTTGCCTTCTCAGCAGTTCAAGCAAGCAGCAACTCAACTTAACATGGAACCTGTGTCCTTCTGCATCTCAGTCACGCTCAAACTGCTCTTCAGTGACCCTTAAATTATATGATTAAGTAATATATTGAAAGCTTTGTAATAAGCTTCACCTTTTCTTGAATGCAAGTTTAAATGTAACCACATAGCAACCAAAGAACACCATTCGTCTGAAGATTACAATTCAGAGAATGCTAGTTCCTACACAAATCAAATCGATATAACACATAAAAAGGAATTCATCACATATCCACTACAACTATAGCCTCTCAGAGATAGTATGAACTGCCGATGTTGGAGTCTGAGATAACAAAGTGTAGAGCTGGATGAACACAGCAGACCAGGCAGCATCAGAGGAGCAGGAAAGCTGACGTTTCCGGTCTGGACCCTTCTTCAGAAATGAGCCTCTCAGGGCTCCGTCAGCTGGATGGCTGGTCTGGAATGCAGGAGGATGCTAACAGCATGGGTTCAATTCCTGCACTGACTGAGGTTCCTATGAAGGACTCTCCTTCTCAACCTCTCTCCCCACCTGAGGTGTAGTGACCCTCAAGTTAAATGATCACCGGTCATCTCCCGCTAATTAGACAGCAGCCCTATGGTCAGGCAGTACTATGGTGACTTTACCTTTACTGCATTCTACTTAAGTAATATACTGGCAGCATACTCCAGTGCAGATGTGCTCATTTAATAACCCAGCTATGCCCTTTGCCCCCACAAGATTATCACTGGTCCCTAATGATCTTTGCTGTTACTTTGATTACTGTAGATGCTGATGCACAGGCCGACCTTTGAAAATCCCTAAGAAATTGGAGGTTGATTATATATGTCTCACACAAAAGTGAACCGCTAGCATAGATGTAAGTGATCACTATCTTTTCTCACTTGCTACAGGGGTATGGTCTGCATTGGCATGTCTTAAACTTCACCCCATGTTTTCACAATACAGTATCACCTGCTTGACTTCTTATACGCAGCATTAATGCATCAGTAAGTAGAACACACACTTTTGGGATGAAAAACTGAAGCTGACTATTGGTACAACATGTAGTGGCTGAAGACAAGGGTCAACTTATATGCCAAGTAAATTAAATGCAAAAACATTAGTGTTAAAGATGTCAAATATTGAGTCAGCTTATATACTGGGTATTTTTGCATGTGGTGATCTACAGTACTTGTTTGGTATCTGGCTATAAAAATCTTTTAGGTTCCTTTTCAGCTATTAATCCATTCTTATACTCTTTCAAGTCAACTACGTTTTGTGAAAATAGCTGCTCAAAACATGAACATTAGCTCCATCATATGGTTCATGTATACAGATCATAAACACTGCAAGCACAAGCTACTGTTCTTTTGAAATAGAATAAACGCTAAATTTTTATAGTCAAGTTATCATACAATTGTACTACCTTACCTGTCGAGTTTTACCAGCTTGCTTGACACTGTAAAACATTGGTCCAAGTTCAGCGAGCCACTCCCCATCCACTGCAGTAACACACTGCATATACTCCTGAGAAAAAGAATTGAATTCATCATGCAGCATACTACAAAACGAGACAATACAAGTATGTCTAACAAATGGAGTCCACCTCTACTGAAGATTTTAAATAGAGCATTTTGAAACAGCAAAGATGGCCGTTCTAATAATGGTGTTGCAGCATTTTCATTTGAGACTAAAATAACTAAAATGGACGGCAATAAATTGGTTATTAAACAGTATTGCCTGATACTTTAAACTATACAGGACATCAGATAATTGTTTAAAGCATAAATTTAATTCGCTAAGTTATTTACATTATAGGCCTAATATAAAAAGCTGATAATCTGGGGGAAAAGAAAAGTGAAATTCTGATCCGACTAGAAACTATTTATACCTGCGCAATACCAGGATGGTATGACCTACAGTATTCAATTTATTTGTAAAGTTTAAGATTTTCCTATCTAAATCACTAGATATGCAACATATGGTTGCAATCACAAGACACTGTCAAAATTCCTCAAATATGCCAGTTCCAACAAAAATATAAACTCTACTTTTCCATCATATATGCAGGCTGTCCTGCTGAGCTTTACAAGAATATTCTGCGTTTAGTTCAGATTGCTACCATCTGCAGTATCTTGTCTATTTTTCTTCAAAGGTACCAATTCCCTTCAAGGTCATATTTTAATCCAAATCCATATTTACAATTACATCCTGCATATCTTTTCAAATCTTCAGTCTAATTATGCATGTTAACCACAAAGAAAATACTTTCTGTTAGACATGTTCTTATCGAAATTGCACTCAAAAGTGACTAAGTGTAAAGTAAACCAATATTTTCATTAAAATTTCTCTGAACCCTGCCGTAAATAGTAGATAACAAAGTCTGTAACTTTTTAATTTTTTTTCATACAACTGAACCAGCTCAGTTTGCAGCTCTAAAACTTACCTTTGAAGTCATCACAAGTTCATGGTATACAATATAATCTGGAGTGTAACCCATGCCAAAAAGTGAACTCGTCGGGTGCAAGTGGCATGGCATGCCTGTTCTCACATTCACATACTCTCCAATACCCTGCGAACATTTTTAAAAGATGTTAAGAACCAATCATTTCTTACACATTTTGAAAAAAAAACTGAAGGCTACAACCTAAGGGATATAAATTTTGAAGAATTCCTATCTTCACAGGATTAGAGGGTTGAGAAATTCAGGCTTCAGGGCTGGAAAAGACTACAGAGGTGAGGTCAGAGAAATTGTAGATTAAATTGCGGAAGTGGGGGAATTAGAAGTTGATATAAATTTGCAAGGACAGCTGTGATTAATTGAGTGGCAACAGAATTGAAGTGTAGTACAGGTTGCAGACTTGAGAATTGAACAAGCAAGGATATAACACCGGACAAAACACAACATTTTGGAAAGAAATAGAAGTGAGAGACAATTAACCTTAAAGACTACATGTGGGCAAAATTTCATCCATGACCCCTTCATATCCAACACTGCAATGCACTTTAAAATTATATTATTTTTGGAATCCAGTGACTATATAAGTTTTTTTCTACAATAGCAACATTCCACCACGAAATACACAAAAATCCCACAAAATTCAAAGTCCTCTCTCTTCATCAATACTATTGATCATTTCCTTACTTCATCCTTAGAGGAAACACCAAGCTAAGCTGAAGAAATATGGCAGTAAAGGTCAAGGACAATGAAGTTGAAAATTTGAGATACTGCAACATATGAAATGAAATATTAAGGAAGAAGATTGGGAGTCATCTCTAAAACTACAAAACTAAGACCATGTACCATTTTAATAGTTAAACCATTTTCTTACCTTGAGTTTTGCAGCCTGGTGAAAGTATGCTGCACAGATGCATTTTCTGATGATATCCCAGTCAGTACCACAGGATACAATATTCATACGCTGTTGCATCATTATATCCTTTAACTGGGAACGAACCTCTCGGACCTTTGACAAAAAGACAGGTGAGTCAATAAATCCATTGCAACTTCTATTTCAATTATTCCAAATCTTATTATTTCTTACTGCATGACTCTGGATTCCTTTGTGCCCACCCCTGCAGTTATACAAAATACTATTCCTCAAGAATGAATATTTAGCAGCTATATTTGTTGGCTCGACTGCAGACTGGCACCTAGACCAATTAATCACTCCAGATTAATCCCTTTTTCAAAACATTTACAGACTCTTCTTTGACAGTGTGTGGTTGAAAAATTGACATTCCACCTAAGTTACTTTTCCTCATTTACCTCCATTCGTCTTTTTAGAAAGTAATGACAATTTGCGACCAGTTTGGACAAAATTGGAAGCTAAATACACAGGATTTAGGATATTTAGGAAGAATAAATAAATTATTAAAGGAGGAGCAATATCAGGAAAACATACCAGTTTGGCACTTTAAAAGAAGTGGCCGAGATTAATTCAATCGTGATCATTAGAACTGAAGAACAGGAAAGGATGCAAGATATTTATGGTTGCATTTTGTTTTCCTACTGATTAGGAAGGACCTATATGCAATTCGAGAAGAAAATGGTTGTAACAATGGGGAATTTCATCCTGAATGTAGACAGGGAAGAAAGTGGCAGCACAAGTTGCTAAGGGAATAAATTTACCAAATGCATTCATAGTTTCCTGAGGCAACAGGTCTTTGAGTACACGATTCAAACATTATATGATTAACTTCTGAACAATGGAGCAAAATGGCGATCAATAATGAAAAACTTCTATAATTCTATAATATGAATGAATCAGCGATTATAGCCTATATCGCGGCAGACAATGTGCAATTTCTATATACTTTCACATAACTTATTTTTGAGTTTGGACTTTTAAATTTTGAATGAGTAGCATACAGGCTTTATGTATGTGTAAGTATTTCTGTTGCCATGGTGATTTTTTTTAAAAACACACAGAGTGAGAGAGGAAGACTTCCGGGACAGTGATGGGCATTTGTTTACATTGGGGGAATTTTACAAGCAAAAAAGGTAAATTATTTTTACAGGCTTCAGTTTAGACAGTAAGAGCTTGATTTATTTTTTCTCTTTTGATAAAAGGAAACATCCATAAGTTTGGAAAAAAACGATTTTTTGAGTTTCAGGTTGGGGAGTCCTGCAGGGCTCATAGCTGAATCTGGAAGTGTAAAGCAGTTGCTCCAGAGAAAGGGAGAAGATAGTTTAGAATTGTTAAAAAACAGGTTTAGTGCAGAGAGTTGGAGCTCTGGACCAGAATTGTTTGGTAAAAAGCTAAAGGGATTATTTGAAGCTGATAAAACTAAACTCAGTTATATGAAGCTACCAAGAAGAAGTTATCAATTCTCAAGACCGAGACTCAAAGCCACAGTTAAATTAATATCCATATGGTAAAAGAGGAGAAAATTCTTTCTGGAATGGGTACTTTAGGGATTAATGGGATTAAATTTTTACCATACCTTTGGAAATTATTAATCATGAATTAAACGTAAATAGTTTGGTTCATTCTATTTTATCTTCATTTATTGCGTCTGTTTTACGACTAAAACCCAATCTGCAAAACTGCATGCTTACGTTTCAATGAGAGACCACCTCATTAAATAAAGAAAACAAAATATGACCTATCAAGCTGGAATTCAGTCTGGGATCTGATTTGTTCAGTAATAACATCAGCTGGGATGATAACGTTATTCATTCTTGTGATATGGGTATCACTGGTAATGCCAACACTTAAGACCCATCCCTAATTGTCCTTGAGGTAGTGATGTATCCTTAGACTACCGCAATCCATGTGGCAAATGCCCACCCACAGTTAAGAACTCCAGAATCCTGAACCATTAATGAAGAAAGAATAGCCATTGATTTCCAAGTTAGGATGGTACACGGCTTGGAGAGGAAATTGCATAAGCTGGAATTCCTGTGCACCTGCTTGATCTTCTAGGCATAAGATATAATGGATTTGGGAAGTGTTTTCATTGCCTGGTCAAAAGGGAATTTTGTAGATAGCATATCCTGCAGTCACAGTGTACCAGTGATGGATGCTCTGCTGTGAGTCTCTCAAGTGTGGTTCAAGCTACAATCATCTAGACAAGTGGATAATACTCCATCACACTCCTGCCTTGAGGATGATTGAAAACTTTAATACATCATAAGTCACTCACAATAAAAAGTACAGACTTAGATATCTCATAGGCATATTAAACTTTTGGTCAATGGTAAGCCTCAGGATGTTTGTAGTAAGGATTGTTGACAATGGCAAGGCTGTTTAAGTGACAAGATAAGTGATTAAAATCTCCACTGTTGTAGAAAGTCATTGCCTGCTACTTACGTAGCGTAAACATAATTTACTGCCTATCAGCCCAAGCCTCAGTGCTTTCTTGAGCAGCATCCAAAGATGGAGTTAAGTGATCTCACTATCAATGGATCAGATCAAAGCTCTGCACTCTTGCCACATCCAATCATGAATGTTCATGGACATTCAGATTAACTAATAGGAGAAAACTGTATGAACATTTCCAACTTCAGTAAAGGTACAGCCCAACACTGGCAGGCAAAAGATAAGGCTGAATCATTTGCACTTACTGCAGCCAGCAAGGCCAAGCAGAGGCATAGGTTCTGCTGCATGTGGGTATAGTGTGGTTCCCTATCTGAAGGTTAAGGGGGGACCTGGTAGAAATATATATGATCATGAGGGACATGGACAAGGTATTTAGAAAGCAGTTAGTCCCTTAGTCAAAGGTTCAATAACAAAGGAGCACAATTCTGAAGTGGAAGGCAGGAGATCTGGGGGGAGTTTTGATGAAAAGCTTTTCCACCCAGAGGCGAGTGGGATCTGGAATGCACTGGGAAGGGTGGTTGAGGTGGGAAGCCTCACAACCTTCAGAATATACTTGAACGGGCACTTCAAGTATCTTAACATTCAAGGCCACTGGCATACTGCGAGAAATGGGACAAGTGAAGGTAGTAGTATATTTTTGGCAGTATAGACTCAATGGGCCAAAGGGCCTGTTCTGTACAGTATGATTCTATGATTTTAGGAGTTGTGAATGAAGCAAAATACTGTACAATCATCAGCAACTTTTGACCTTATGATAGAGGAATCATCTTGACTAAGTAGCTTAAAAATGGTTGGGCCTTGAGCACTGCCCAGAGGAACTGGTGCAGTGATATTCCAGGGTTGAAATTATTGGCCTAGAACAAATACAACCATATTCCTTTTGTGCTAAACACGACTCCAGCCAATGAAGATTTTTCCCTCTGATTCCCACTGATTTAAATTTTACCAGGGTTCCTTATTTCATACCTGATCAAATGTGGGGTTAATGCCAAGGGCAGTAATCTTCATTTAATTTCTGAAATTCAGCTCTTCTATTCACACTTGTACCAACACAGTAATGAAGGTTGGAATCGAATGCATATGGGGAACTCGGAGTAACATCAGTGGGCAGGATATTGCTGAGTAAGTGATCTTCTATCACTTTGTTGACTGGTAAAGAAGTCTAATGGGTTGTTTTTTGTCTGGCTTTTTGTGGACATGATATACCTGGTCAATTTTTCACTTTGTTAGCTCAGCTTAACTCTCTAGATGTCCTGGAACAACTTGGATAGAAATGCAGCCAGTGCTGAGGTACAAGTCTTTAGCCCTACAGCCAGGTTGCTGTCAGGGCCAACAGCTTTTGCAGTACCTAGTGCCCTCAGCCATGTCCTGATACTTTATGAAGTAAATCAAACTGGGTTCTAAAATGATGCTCTGTACTCCTGACTGAAGGCAAGTACTAAAAGACAAAAACAAAAAATTTACAACAAAGTTCCAGGCTCAACCATCGATGAGGATTGGAAACTTTCCTGGAGTTTCCACCTCTCATTGGTTGTTTACAATTGTCAACTACTATTCATGAATGGAGGTGGCAGACTACAAAACGTTGATTTCATCCTGTGCTTATGAGATCCCTTAGCTTTGCCCTTCATGTGCTACTTTTACTCTTTATCATGCATTTAAGTCACATATTATGGTTTCATCAGATTGGTGCCTCAGTTTCAGGTATTCCTGATGCTGCCCCTGGTACATTCTTCCATACACTTCATTGAATCTGGCTTTATGATAGAATGAGGAGGATGCTCAGCTCTCAGTAACTAGATGTGTTCTCAATCGATTACTTGTAACTCAATGACGCTGCCACGCAACATAATTGAGGGTATCCTCAGCATAACATCAGAATTTTGTTTCCACAAGGACTGTGCAGTGATCACTTCTAATTATACTGTCATGGTAAGATGCATCATTGGCAGGTAGTTTGATGAGGGCAAGGACATGAAGGTTTAAACAAAGTTTAGCTGCTTGCACAGCATGCTGATGCAGTCACACCTGGGTCACTGTACATTTCTGCTCACTACAAATACTGGTACCTGATATTTTGCAAAAAATACATCATTACTTAAATAACTAAGTACTCATGAGTATACCAATAGAAATATTAATAACACAGTGACTTAACACTGACACTACCTTTCTCATAGCCTTGGCATGGATAAAGTGTTCATTAGCCCAGATAGTGGAATAGTTATTATTTTTCCACTGCAGGTAAACATTAAGGTATGTCAAATGGTCACTTTCTGGCACAGCAAACTTCTCCCTCATTTGATCACTCTCTTCCTCTCGACCCTGAAATTAAAAATAAAAGTATTTACTCATTTAGGCTGTTAACTTATTAGTTTTATATTTAGACACTACCTTTTAAAAAGCCAGTATTTTCACCTGTAAAAGAAACAAAATTCTTTTAAAAAGTCTAAAAAACCAGTCTACATTGAAAACTATAACGCAAAAATGTTGCAAAGAACATGTCTATTTATTTTTCTATTCTTTTTCTTTGAAATGAGAACTGTTTTAAAACCAGGGACTGCAAGGATTGTTGCATGAAAACAAGCAACTTAATTCTCATTACGAACATTGTTTTGCACAGTTGTGGATTACAGCAGTGGTTGCAAACGAACTGGAGCCAAACAATTGCGTACAAATGGAGTTTTAGTTGGCAACAGCTGCAGATTGATTTGTGGACTACTGACCAGTTACCAATAACAAAGGTCTTCTACCTGTCAACAGTCACATTCTCAGGTAGCTGAACATCTAGCAGCTGCGCACAGGATAGACAGAAATTTTCAGATCACTAAATAGTTAAATAGCCTCTTTAAAGGAGGTAGCTGCCTGACTGTGGCAACATTTAAGCACCTGAATTCCTTTGTCTAAATTGGGTGTTGATCACTGCAGCTAAAACAAATCTGCGCAAATGCATAGAATAAAGGGATATTTTTTGCACCACCTAGTCAATAAGATGCATGGTCAGTGTGAGGGTACTTCAATGGAGAGATAAGGTCCTGTAAAGGGAATTTAGGTTTGATAGGAAGTTGAAAAACAGGACCTCCAGAGTCGTAATCTTGGGATTACTCCTTGTGTCACGTACTAGTGAAGCCAGAAATAGGAAGCTAATACAGTCGAATATGTGGCAAAATGCTCGAGGAGTATAAAGGAATCAAAAAAGAACTTTAAGAATAGGAGGGGGCATTACACGTCCTTGGCAAGTAGTACTATGGAGAATTCCAAGGCATTTTACATGCATATCACGAGCAAGAGGGTAACCAGGGAAAGAGGAGATCCACTCATGGTCAAAGGAGGGAATTTATGTATGGAGCCAGAGGAAATGGATGAGGTTCTTAATGAGTACTTCACATAAATATTCATCAAGGAGAAAGTGATCGATGCTCTTAAGTTTAGAAAGGGGTCTGTTGATACTTTAAGGCATGTCAATATTAAGGAGGTGGTGGTGGCAGGTGTCTTGAAAAACATTAAAGGTAGATAAGTCCTCAGGGCCTAATGAGATTTATCCCTGGATACTGAAGGTGCAAGGGAGGAGATTGGTGAGGCCTTGACAGAGATCTTTGTTTCCTCTTTAGCCCCAGGCGAGATCCCAGGTGAAAAGGCACTGTCGTTCCTTTGTTCAAGAAGGGCAACTGGGATAATCCAGAAAATTATAGCCTGATGAGCCTTACATGAGTGGTAGGGAAATTATCAGAGAAGTTTCTTAGGGACAGCATTTACTTGCATTTGAAGAAGAATGGACTTTTTAGGGATAGTCAGCATAGCTTTATACAAGGGAGGACCTGTCTCAATAACTTGATTGAATTTTTTGAGGAAGTGACAAAGATGACTGATGAGGGTAAGGCAGTGGATGTTGTCTACATGGGCTTTAGTAAAGCATTTGAAAAGTCTGTCATGCTAGGGTGGTCCAAAAGATCAAATCATATGGATTCCATAGTGAGTTGGCAAGTTGGATACAGAATTGTCTTGGCCATAAACAGCGGGTAGATGTGGAAGGGTGTTTTTCAAACTGGAGGTCTGTGACCAATGGTGTTTCACAAGGATCTGTGCTGGGATCTCAATTGTTTGTGATATATAAATAATTTGGATGAAAATGTAGGTAGTCTGATTAGTAAATTAGCAGATGACACAAAAATTGGTGGAGTTGTGGACAATGAAGAAGGATATCAAAGATGCAGCAGAACATAGGTCAGCTGGAATGCTGGACAGAGAAATGACAGGTGGAGTTTAATCTGGACAAGTGTGAGGTGATGTATTTGGGAGGCCAAATGCAGCAGGAAAGTACATAGTAAATGGCTGAAGCCTTAGGAGCACTGATATCCAGAGGGATCTTGGGGTGCAAGTACATAGCTCCCTGAAAGTAGCAACACAAGTGGAATATGGTGGTAAAGAAGTCATACTGCATGCTTGACTTCATCAGTTAGGGCAATGAGTATAAATGTTGGCAAGTCATGTTGCAACTGTATAGAATTTGGTGAGGCCACATTTGGAGTTCTGTGCACAGTTCTGGTTGCTGTACTATGAGGAGGATGTGGAAGAAGATGCAGAAGTGGTTTACCATGATGTTGCCTGGATTGAGATGCATTAGCTATAAGGAGAGGTTGGGTAAACTTGGATAGCTTTCACTAGAGCATTGGAGGCTGAGAGGTGACTTGGTAGAAGTATATATTATCACGAGAGGCATGGATAGGGTGGATAGTTGGAGTTTTTTTCCCACGGTGGCAATGTTAAATACCAGCTGGCAGAAGTTTGAGATGAAAGGGGAAACTTTAAACAAGAAGGGCGAGCAATTTTTTGTTTTATAAACAAGAAGTGTGTGGAAATTTTTTTTTTAAACACAAAGTGTAGTAGATGCCTGAAATGCATTGCCAAGAGAGATGGTAGAAGCAAATATGACAACTAAGTTTAAGAGGCACTTAGACAAATGAACAGATAGGGAATAGATGGAATTAAAACAAAGTTGCTGGAAAAGCTCAGCAGGTCTGGCAGCATCTGCGGAGGAGAAAACAGAGTTAACATTTCAGGCCCGGTGACCCTTCCTCAGAACTGAGGAATAGATGGAATTAGTTTGGAATAGCATTATAGTTGGCACAAGATGGTGGCTGAAGGCTCTGAGCCTGTGCTCTACTGTTCTATGTTCTTTTGCGGAGTGAGACAAAGGCTATGGAGTGAGTGTACTGTTAGAAATTTGATTCAAAATGGGAAATTAGTGCAAAAGGGAACAGGTGTTTTTACTCAGGTTTACTGTAAGAAGTAAACTATCTAGAATAAGGAGTGAGTGGGAGAAGATAAAAAGCATGAATCAAGATGCGGACCTGCAGTGAGACCAGTGGAGTGATGTCACAAACCACAATGCCATCTGAGTGCAGGGAAAGAAGCTGATTGGTGAATAGAAATGGTGAATATATCTAGCTTTAAAGGAAAAGAAAGTTCTTCAGTTTTGAAGAATCACTAGACCCGAAAAATTAGCTCTGATCTCTCTCCACAGATGCTGACAGACTTGCTGACCTCTTCCAGCAATTTATTTTTGTGTCTTCAGTTTTGTGTTTAGCTTTCCAAAGTTTCTCTCCTTAAAAACAGCTGGCAAAGTATAAAATCGATACGAGCTTTTTTTATGTAAGAAAGCCACTGAAGTGTAAACAGCATGATATCTATAGCAATTGATTTATAAATTAGATCAAATGAGAGTGATGACAGGATGGGTGATGTGTTGCTGCTGCAACGTGTGGAAGCTGATGAATATCCATGCGATTGAGAGTGAATGCATCTGTAGTAACTGTTAAAATGAAACAAAGAACTGCGAATGCTGGTAATCTGAAACAAAAACAGAAATTGCCGGAGAAACACAGCAGATCTGGCAGCATCGGTGGGAAGAATGCAGAGTTAACATTGAGTCCAGTGACTCTTCTTCATAACTATTAGTAACTAGGAATAAGTGGTATTTATAAATAGCAGACCAGGACAGAATACAAGCTGAATAAGTGATAATGAGAAGCTAAGAAAGATAACTGTGATAGTTATGTTGAACGCAACATCATATAATGTGATAATGGGCCGAGGTGTATATGGGAATAGGTGACTGTGCTAAAAGCAACACATCTTATAACATAACCTTGTGTGGGGTGGGTTTAAAAAACAGGAGAGATACTATTCTCTGCAGCCATGAACAGGAGTCCTAAAGGCTGTGTCACTTGTCCAGTGCCAGGGTATGGACATCTCCTCAGGGCTGAAGAAAAACTTGGAATGGGAAGGAAGGGTTGTCTTCCACATTGGTACTAACAACATTGACTGGACTAGAAAAGAGGATCTGGTGAAAGATTTTGAACAGTTAGGAGGTAAATTATAAAGCAGAACCTCCAATTAATAATCTCCGGATTACTACCTGAGCCACAGTCAGATTGGCATAGGGTACATAAAGTAAGGAATTTAAGTGTATTGGTCAGAAGTTGGTGTGGGCAAAAGGGGTTTTGGCCTGTGGGGCACTAGCACAAATACAAGGGTAGGAAGGAACTTCTCTGGTGGATCAGGCTTCACTTGAAACATGCTGGCACCACTGTCTTGAGTAACTAGGGCTTTACAGAGGGCTTTAAACTAATTGGAAATGGAGGTGGTTTCAGAGAGGGGAAGTGAAGGTTTACAAATCAACAGGATATGGCGGCATTATAGGGTAGCTATCTGGTTAATGATACCCGGAGTAGGACAGGAGGGATTGAGTGCAAACATTGAAACCTGCAGTAAATAGAGTCAAATGGGGGAAAATAGTAAATAGGTTAAATTAGCCGCTCCTGTACTTGAATACATTTAGTTGGAACAAAACAAATGAATTATCAGCACAAATACAGATTGATGGATATGATCTTATAGCCATTGTGAAGACAATGGTTACGAGGAATACAAAGCTGGGAATTAAATCTTCAGGGGCATGTGATTTTTCAAAATGATGGGCGAATACGGTGGTGGAATATTATTGTTAGTATGTAATGGATTAAAGAATGATACTAAGAAATGATTTTGGATCAGAAGATGTAAATCCATATGGGCGGTGGTAAAAAGAAGCGAAGACGACACTGGGAGGGACAGTCTATAGGCTCCCACGTGTAGCTATATGGTGGAACATACGGCAAATCAGGAGATAATGAGGGTATGTAAAAAAGGCATACATCAATCATGGGTGACTTTATTCTTCTTGTAGATTGGGAGTCTCAGAATGGCTGAGGTAGCCACAAACAGGCATGCATAATGTATTTGGAGCAGTTTCCTCTGTAGGGGGAGCCTAGTGGTATTATTGCTGCATTTTAATCCAGAGACCTAGGAAATGTTCTGGGTCCAAATCTTGCCCTGTCACGGCAGATGGTGGAACGTGAATTCAATATAAATCTGAAATTAAGAGTCTAATAATGACCGTGCATCCACTGTCAATTGTTGGCAAAATCCATAAGGTTCACTAATGTCCTTTAGGAAAGGAAAGTGCCATCCTTACCTGGTCTGGCTTACATGTGACTCCACAGCCACGGCAATGTGGTAGACTCTTAACTGCCCTCTGGGCAATTAGGGATAGGCAATAAATGATGGCCTAACTAGCAATGCCCTCATCCCATGAATGAATTTTAAAAAGTTGTTGATTTAACTAGGGTTCAGCCTATTTTGGATGTAATTGATGTGTAATGAAGCAGGTTTAATCAATCAATGATGCCAGAGTAAAAGATCCCCAAGATGACAGTGACCATAACACAGTAGGATTTAGCGTTCAGTTTGAGCGGAACACATCTCGGAAACAAATTTGCTAAACATAAATAAGGATAATTATAAAAGAGGGAAGGCAGAGATATCTGGAGTGGATTGGGAAGGGAGTTCAGTAGCAAACTCAGTTGAGGAACAATGGCAGGTGTTACAGAGATAAATCATGGCTCACAGCAAAGATACTTCCCAGTGAGAAGAATGAATCTTGGAAGGAGATAAACCAACCATGGTAAAACAGGGAAGTTAAGGATAGCATCAAATTAAAAGACATATGCAATGGGGTAAATCAGAGGGTTGAAAAGTTTTTAATAAACCAACAAAAGACAACCAAAAAAGAGAGAAATGATAAATGTTAAGGGTAAACTTGTAAGTAACACTCAGGATGAGAGAGACAAATGTTAACAATTGCCTCTTTGAGAACAAGCTGGGGAGGCCAGGATATGGCAGAGGACGCAGTAGAAGACACTGTCAGCAATCCTAAAATACTAAAATAATTAAGGGACAAAAGGAGGACAGGAAATAAATACAACAAATATCACTACAGGAAAAAATGTTAAGGAAACTACTGGGGCTGAAGACCAATGCATTCCCTGGATCTGATGGGTACATTCTGGGAAATCAAAGAAGTAGCTGCAGAGAGAGTGGATGCACTGGTAGTGATCTTCCAAGAATCCACAGATTCTGAAAAAGACCCAGAGGATTAGAAAACTGACAATGCAATACCTTTTATCTAGGTAGGGATAGAGACATAAAACAGGTATGTGCAGGCCAGTTAGCTTAACACCTGTTATCAGGAAAATATTAGAGTCTATTATAAAGGATGTAATTGCAGAGCATTTAGAAATACGTAAAATGAACATGCAGTCAGCAAGGCTTCATGATGGGAAAATTATGCCTAACAAATTTACTATTTTTTGAGGTGGGGCAGAGAGCAAGACAGATAAAGGGGAAGCAGTAGATGTCACATATTTTATATATGTTTAATTTTATTTAAGTTGTATGATACAGTACATGTTACTGATTAATAAGATAAAAGCCCATGGTGTTGGAGGTAGTATATTAGTATGGAAAGAGGATTGAGTAACTAATAAACCAGCATCTATCAAGGTGTGGGCTTTGCAAGCTGGACCAGCATTTTACTGGGGTTGTTTAGAATATTCAAATATTATGGAGATAGAAGGATTTGAAATTCTATTAAAACAAAAATCATTAGTTCTTAAATAAAATTATTCAGGGCTAACTATTACTTGGGTTTTTATTCCTTAATCTGACTCAAAGAATAATTTATTAAGGCAGGAACATGCCAGCATTTTGGTGAGTGCCACAATCTTAACAAAAATCTTACGGGAAGTAATTCTGCAACCTACTGTGCCATTTAATTATGCAAAGTAAGACTGCATCCACACCACAAACTCCTGGTTGGAATTGTGACATCGTGGATGTTTTGTTACATGGAACCTACGCATCTTTTCTATCGGAAGAGGGAGAGAATACCATGGGATAAACAATAATTCTATTCTAATGAAAAATGACAATTTAACACTAGATTGTTACAGATTATTCTGTGACGCTTACAATTCCCATTGGCACTATTCATCATGGGAATAAAAAATATCAGCAAATAAGCTTTGCACATACCTTTGGTCGATAGAAAATGGCAGGCACTGAAAGCATTGAGACAATGATAAGGACATCAGCACTGCAGCTCATGTCACATGATACTATCAACATCTTTGAGAGAGCAGGATCTAGTGGGAATTCTACCATCAACCTTCCAGTTGGAGTCAGACTGCCTATACGGACAACAAAAATAGTACAAGGTATTTGAAATATTAAATAAAATTAGATTTTCATTTGTTCATACTGGTCTAAAATAAACTGGCTAGATCAAAAAACCGATTATACAATCTCATAAGTAAATTCATTTACATTTCTAATTATCAAAATATTTAAAACTAAGCTTGATTGGATAATGTGGTAGCATTCATTGTTAGCATGTAAACATCTGTATCACTGAGCAGGAACAGATGCAGATCTGAGCTCGTTTTTGCTCAGTTCATCAGTTCCAGTTAGAAATGCATAAAGCATACCATAATGTAATAAGGGGTTTTATCTCCTGACCTCAAATCTACAACATTAATCAGGAGTGCACTGGATTGCTCACCATTCAACTGGATAGTTACAGCTGCACTGGCCTTCAAGAAGCTTGACATCCTTAATTTGTGCTTCTAGCCAATGAGTGTCCTACTTCTGTCACTATTTCAGTAGCTGCAGGAAGCAATTCAGTAGCTTGAGAAACTTATTTCAACAGCATATTTCAGCATTTATCAACATGAAAAGCAAGATCATATGTATAACCATGTCATCAGATGATTCACTATTCTGGACATGGATTTTTTTTTTGCCCTAATTAACTTGTCCAGAGATGTTATTACACATCTCTGGAGGGGATGGGTCTTGAACCCCTGGCCTCCTGGCCCAGAGATAGGGACAAACCGCTGCACAACAAGAGTGAAAAAGAGAGATAGCAAAACCGAGAGAGCGAGTGAGCAAGAGAGAGCCATAGCGCGAGAGATATATCCTGCCTTTCGTTCAATATATTTTGGACAAAATCCTATCATTCTCAATCTGATAATTTTAGCAAATCCATTACCACAGGACTATAGCAAATAAACAGCCACTCATCAACATTCTAAGGACACTTTGGATCACCACAAAATGTATATTTTGCCACAATGGTGGCAAAGGAACGTCAGCGAGATCCAATGGTGGAGAAGTGAGACAATTAATTAAGATCGATATTTAAATGCACAGCATGCATTGCCTTTCTTATTGGTAAGGATATGTGACTGAAAACCTAAGATAGTCAAATTGAGACTATGAATTATCAAGCTAACTTTGTATCAAGGGAGACCTTGGTGAACTTTTCCCAGTGTATCTTCCAGTATTTGCTTGTAAAAGAAAATCTGTGATGGCAGAGTTCAATACTCAAAATGGCTGCTAAGCCACCACAACAATTTGACACTGCAACCAGGGTTTTCATAATGTCAATTGGTGACACCAGATCAACTCTGACATCAAAGTTGAGTACATTAATTTTACCATCCAATGTCCATTTTGAACACACATTAATGAGCCAAGTTAAGGATCAGGAAATTGGTCTGTGGGTGCAGTGACTAGAGATCGTGTAGATCCACAATTGCGGTTTAGTACCTCGAATAAACAAGAGGAAAAAATGTAATTCCAGGACAAATTGAAACATACTGATGAATGAACGGTTGAGGACTAAAATGGGGAAGACAGTTTTGTAGCAAAATAACTGGTAGCATTAGAGCAGAGGGACATTTCCTTGCCCAGTGAGATAAAGCAGGTAAATCTGTTTCCTAGAGAGTAGGAGCTGGTAGGGTGAAATGGGAGGGACCGTTTCCTAGCCCAGTAGCATAAAGCAGGGAGACCATTTCCCAGAGAGCAAGCCATCAGATTACAAGCAGGACATCAGCCAAAGGAGACTGAAATTTCAGCTGGGGACTCAAAGATTCATTCACTATACAGTTTTTGCAGCAATGAAAGAGCTCCTTCAGCCTGTTGTGTCCATGCTGGTCATCGAACATCCATCTAATCTTATACCATATTCCAGCACGTAGTCTGTAATCTTGTATGCCAAGTGGTTTCAAGTACTCACCTAAGGACTACTAAAAATGTCTTGAGGGTTCCTGCCTCTATCACATTTTTAGGCAATGAATTCCAGATACCCTAAATTCATGACAAATTAAAATAATAAGACCTAAAGTCAAACGTATAAGGAAGACTGGGCTCTGACATTAGCTTCAGATAAGCATGGTGAGTTGTGGGATAAGTAGTCCTAAGGCAAGGGTGAAAAGGCAATTGTGAAATTATGCGCATTCCAACTTAAAACTATGAGTTCAAACAGGCTGAGATTAAAAGACAGAAGAAAATAAACATTGCAATCACAACTCAAGAGTCTGAAGATGAAGGTCACGAGTACAGCAAGTGGCTGACTCCTTCCCTAGAAGACTGAGATGTAGACTGGGAACTTCACTATGCTGAGAAATGGGATAAGGCTTTGCTGGAGTTTAGGGGATTTAAGATAGCATTTACAGAATTCCGGAATTAGGCCTAATTGGGAAGACAACAGATACTGCTAACTGACGAGGCGCAATGAGACAAGCCCTTCTTTCAGCAGACAACACTCTAGCGATGGGTGCTCTAGTTGTCTCCCAGTCCAAAGATGTGCAGGTTAGGTGGATTGGTCATGATAACTTGCCAGTGTCCACGGATGTGTAGGCTAGGTGGATTAGCCATAGTAAATGTGGTGTTACGGGGATAGAGTGGGGTCGGGGGCGGAATGTGGTGGTGTCTGGATGGGATGTTCTTTGGAGGGTTCGTGCAGACTTGATGGGCCAAAAGGCCTCTGTCTACACTGCAAGGATTCTATGAAAACAAGTTGTTCTTTCTACTCCCACGAAGCCACAAGTTGGGCAGAAAAGTGAATCTGGAGTTTGAAACAGAACCTTGCTCCTTTTAGTTCAGGAAAATTTTCATTAATAAATGACATTAAATGTCACAAATGCATGGAGATTGTTTTCTGAAAGGGCAGAACAAAACAAAAAGGTTAATTCTCTCCATTAGCTGGTTAAGATTTCATGCCAGAGGATGAACCCTTCCGATGTAAGCAGTCAGCTGATTCTGAGATGCAAAATGTGCAGCTTGACTTAGCAAATCATTGAGGGCGAAAAAAGTTCTCATCTAAGATAGAGAACAAACAAAATCACAAATGTTTGATTTTCATTTTTAAAGATGTATTGTTTATAATCCGTTTGAGTGTAAAATTTCTCCAGAGCTTTTGAATGAGATAGAATGGTTGTGGAGCATAAGACACTACCTGAGAAGGAGACAACAAAGCATGTTGCTAGAATCGATTCCTAAGGCAAAGACTGAGTGTGCATACAGAAATGAGAAATTGAGATGTTCAGGTGTCACTATCTCAGAAGCTCCCACTGCTAATTACATTAATAGTAAGGTAAAAGGCCCTTTTATGACACAGAGTGACTTCATGAGTTATTAATATCTACTTATTTGGAAATATCAACTAAATATCAAAAACAACAACTGTCAACGCAAAGGTTTGGTACAGCTATATCCTGTAAAGATAGATTATAAAAGGAAATTATAAAATTATAAAAGGAAAATAAAAAAATGATGAGTATGGTATTTTAATTTCCAGAAATGCTACTTGGGGTGACTCCATTCCTAGTGGTCTTAGCTCGAGCTTTGTGACTCACATCCGCTTCTGACAAGAGGAGAGTCAGATGCTCTTTGTTATGAGGCTCTTAATTGTTTTGCTTCAACCACACCAGATTAACAGCAGCTGAGGGTAGCAGTGATGGATAACACACTCCTGGTAACACTTTAATAGAAGAGGTGCCCACTGTGTACATTGGCAAGAGCACCATGTCTGCATCCTGACAGTTCAAACAACCACCCAAAGAAGAGAAAGGAGGCAGCTGCTGAAGGCCCCAAATGGTACAAGGGATAATGTAGAACTGATTAAGATGTCACCAGGATGGATCAATTTACCTCCTTTCACATGGAAAAAGATACTTGAAGGACAATACAGTCAATACAGAATTGTGAATTGATATCATCATCAGGTTAGGATGCACTGATGTAAGGTGCTATAACATGCGGTTATTAGAAGTCAACAGCATCCCAATGATATGCTGTCTCCCAAGGACACTACAAGGAAAGGGACCCAATGATGATGTTACTCCAAAGACATTGAGATTGACCAACAAGTTGAACAGTTAAAAGCCAATTGTAGTTACCATCCTAAATTAATTGGTTAGGCAGAGCTCATATTTAATCAGCTGATTGGTGACTAGGAGAATTGTAAAGCTCTGGAGGAACGAGCTACAAGAGCCAAAAAAAAGTGCATTTCAGTTACACTAATTTGGTTCTAAATTCATAGCAAACCTCATGTATAATGATCACAACTCACAATGGACCAAGATGCACTAAGGACTTGTAACTTGTGGGCTGAGGGACAAAATATACACTCACGGGCATAGTTTTGCAAGAAGCACGACTAAAATAAAGGGAATAACTCTATTTGCTGGCAGGGGACTTACTTCACTTAACACAGTTGGACATTGGGGGATATTTGATTTAGAGCCATACCCAGACACATTCACAGGGAGGTTAGTGACCCGAATTTGATTAATCTAGAACCAGGAACGAGGGAATTACTGGTGAATTATTCAACTCAAGGATATGGTGCGGGTATGTTCTGCCCAGATGAATTGCAAAAGATGCTACCATACATATAAAATCTGCAAGACCCTAACCCAACCTTCTGATTTATGCCAGAAATCTAGGTTTGGATTGAGCACAAGGAACTGATCGACAATTGTTGCCAAAACTCCATGAAATACAGGTGAACTAGGAGACTATATCAACATGGTTCACTATGAGATACGCCTCTGCCAGAGTATGTATATGAACTCTGCAACATTGGTAAACCCTTCAATTACCACAAGCTGCAGCAATAGAAGACAAAGACCACCACGTGGTGGCAGGATTTGTGGATATCATATTTTTGGTAACCACTTTGTATTTGCTTCCAGAAGCCAGTGGCTGGAGACAGAATTGGCTGACTAACAAACAAGTAACAAGAAAAGGCGGGGGTACTGTCCTTAAAGGTGCTTAGCCACAGACACCAGAAAACATCAGTTCCAGCCTATCATTAGGATATAGGATTAACTGTGAAAGTTTAGGGATGTGACGCTCATATATTCCAGAAGGATCTCTGGACGTCCAGGTAAGTAACCTCCTGGCTCACAGATTTGTGGCCAGAGCCAACAAGAGGGATGCACTGAGACAACTGATGAAGACTGATATTTAAATGCATACTAATAGTCTTAGAATACACAAATGTAGCTATGAGCACCTTTTCTGAGCATGATGAGAAATGTAGCCAATATTGTAGCTGTTATGGGATTTACAATACATTCTACGGGAATTCTATCAAATCTTAAGGACCTTCACAGCTTCATTAAGTCTCAGAGTTAATGGAATAAGTAGGTTAACAGTGATTACTAACATCCCAGAGCTTATGAGAACATGAAAGGGATACCTGTAGAACATGCATAGCTCTGTTTATTGATGAGGATGTGTGATGTAACTGCTGGGATAGACAATGACACGAGAACTGTAAAAACATTGACTGAAATGTGAGAATGAAGATGATAAATTGTCATGCTGACTTCAGATCAAGGAGACACCTTGGTGGACTTTTACCAAGCATATTTCTCAGTATATGCTTGTAAAATAAAGTCTTTAATTGCTGAATTCAGAACTCAGCGACTGTTTAATCAGAACAGAAGTTTGCAGGTTATCCCCTATTCAACACATTTGCAGTTACTTTATTTGGATCTTTGCATAGGTCCTAGCCACAGTAGTGGAAGCAGTTGATCTCAAGCGTGAGGTTTTTGACTTTCCAACCAACTCAATATACAACACACACTGGTTTAGGGCTCCAACCATTTAATCCATTGTATCAGGTAAGATTTACAAAAGTATTCAAAATTCAATTGCAAACTAGATTAAGTGAGCTGTAGATTACAAAATAAGATTTAATGACTGAATGTTATTTAATTGCCCCTAAACTTGTATTGTGTTGAATATTTCTGAAATAATTTCACTGACAATATTTCTTTTCCAACCATAATTCCAATATTTTATCCCCGGATTCAAAATCTTAGGTTCAGAAAAGAAAACTTCAAAATACCTGCCCCAATTACCTGTATTGTCGAGGGCACCCAGGATCCAGAGTTGGTACATAGAATTCAGCATGTTATCTTCAGGTGGCGGGTCCATAAAGTGGAATTGGAGTAGGTCTTGTACACCAAGCGATTTAAGCAGCAGTACTACGTTAGCCAAGTTTGTCCGCTGAATCTCAGGAACAGTGGTGGTCAGCATCTCATTTTTATATGCACTCTGTGTGTACAGCCTGCACAATTTAACAAAATAAATCTACTGTTTTAAGGAAAGTGATTGCACATCTCTTTAATTTATACACTGAAATATTATTTTACACATAACTTTTATAATTTATAGCTGCATGACGCAACAGTTTTTCTTGGCAAATTTAGTACTATTCACAAAAATAAACTGATCCACATAAAATCTGGTTCGAGTACATTTAGTTTTTGGCTTATATTAATACTGAAAGTTTTAAGTGAATGTAAAAAAAATTGCTTTCTATTTCTTTAATGCTTGCAGTGCAAATTGCCAATTACAAAATTATTCTGCACCTTAGTAGATCAGAAGGGCAGAGAAGTCAGACTTAAGAAGGCAAACCAAGTGGCAGTAACAAACAGTTAACTTGGGGGAATGAAGTGCAAATGAAACCTTTATGTGCAGTTTTCCATTTTTTTAGTTTATGTCTTCATTTTTTAAAATCATAAATCATAAGTGGTTAGTTTTAATTGTACTTTTAATCCAATCAAAAAATACCTTAAATTCAAAGCAGCATTTGAAAAGCTTTTTGTCCTGCCTTAGCAAATTTTTTTTTCAACTCTGATTTCTATCGAGAGAAGATGCACAGATTTTGGGAACCAACCTAAGATCTCTATTCATGTGCAGATGTTAATAGGCTATACAATTATGAGTGAGCATCATTCAGCATTCACACATGAGCACATTTCATGAATAGTCACTGTACATCTTTCAAGGAAGAGATGGAAATGCACTGAACAGAAATTGTGGAAAATCACTTGCTCTTACCTAAAACATTGGCCTGGACCTGTTCTCCCAGCTCGACCTGCACGTTGATTGGCATTAGCCTGGCTGATTGGATAAATCTGAAGAGCATCCATTCCCATTCTAGGGTTAAAAACCTATTTGAAAGTTCAGAAAAGGATCAGAAACGTTGAAGCAATGTAAAATGTCCTGGCAGGCAATACGTATTTATAACAGCAAAAAAATAAAGTTTTGTTTCGTCTTAGTGTTTCTTGTTCTAACCCATTGATGGCTTAAAATTAAGATAGTGTAGATATTTTCAAATCAAGCGGCTCACAGATGTTGTTACACACCTTTGGAACAAGTGGGATTTGAACCTGGATCTCCTGGTACAGAGGCGGGGACACTATCACTGCACTAAAAATATCCTAACAGGGTGTCTTCCTTTCTGTGATATTCTGTTTAAATTAATTGTGCAGACTTTTAGCACAAACAAACAGCATTCATTTAAAAGTCATCTTCCTTTCTCACAATATTTCATGCCTTAGCCAAGAAAGCAATGTTATTTCTTTTCTACAAATGAATTTTCATGACCATCTATTATCTGCATACGTGTCTGGAGAACTGAATTTCTAATTTATCTCTGACCTTTACAGAAGTGAGTGTTAACATAACATAAGAAAGTATGAACTAGGAGCAGGAGTAGGCCATCCGGCCCCTCGAGCCTGCCCCGTCATTTAATAAGATCATGGCTGATCTTTTTGAGACTCAGCTCCACTTACCCACCCACTCACCATAACCCTTAATTCCTTTACTGTTCAAAAATTTATCTAGCCTTGCCTTAAAAACATTCAGCGAGGTAGTTTCAACCACTTCACTGGGCAGGGAATTCCACAGATTCACAACCCTTTGGGTGAAGAAGTTCCTCCTGACCTCAGTCCTACATCTGCTTTCCTTTATTTTGAAGCGATGCCCTCTAGTCCTAGTTTCACCTGCTAGCGGAAACAACCTCCCTGCCTCCACTTTATCTATTCCCTTCATAATATTATATGTTTCTATAAAATCTCCCCTCATTCTTCTGAATTCCAATGAGTATAATCCCAGTCTACCCAGTCTCTCCTCATAATCCAACCCTCTCAACTCTGGAATCAACCGAGTGAATCTCCTCTGCACCCCCTCCAGTGCTACTATATCTCTTCTCAAGTAAGGAGAACAAAACCGCACACAGTACTCCAGGTGTGGCCTCACCAGGACCCTATACAGCTGCAGCATAGCCCCCCTGTTTTTAAACTCCATCCCTCTAGCAATGGCAGACAAAATTCCATTTGCCTTTTTAATTACCTGCTGCACCTGCAATCCTACTTTTACCGATTCATGCACAAGGACACCCAAGTCCCTCTGCACAGCAGCGTGCTGCAATTTTTTATCATTTAAAACATAGTCCATTTTGCTGATATTCCTACCAAAATGGATCACCTCACACTTATCAACATTGTACTCTATTTGCCAGACCTTTGCTCACTCACTTAGACTATCTATATCCCTTTGCAGACTTACACTGTCTTCTGCATACTTTGCTCTACCACTCACCTTGGTGTCATCGGCAAATTTTGACACACCACACTTAGTCCCCAACTCCAAATCATCTATGTAAATTGTAAACAATTGCGATCCCAACACTGATCCCTGCGGCACACCACTAGCCACTGACCGCCAACCAGAAAAACACCCATTTACCCCTACTCTTTGCTTTCTACTGGTCAACCAATCCTCTATCCATGCCAATACATTACTTGTAATACCTTGCAACTTTATCTTATGTAGCAGCCTTTGGTGTGGCACCTTGTCAAATGCCTTCTGGAAATCCAGATACACCACATCCACAAGTTCCCCACTGTCCACCATGCAAGTAATGTCCTCAAAGAATTCCACCAAATTAGTTAAACATGACCTACCCTTCATGAACCCATGCTGGGTGTTCCCAATGGGACAATTAATATCCAGCTAACATTCTCCACCTAACATTTCCTGCACATAATCTGACCACTAATGGAGCTTACCTTAAAGAATCAAAACTCTTATCCTCAATTTGTGAAACAAAACAAATTCTGTATTTCATGCAGCACTCCAATAGACATGCTCTAAGCAACACTGAATCACCAGGCACTAGGTCTGTCACCTTTATGAGATTTGCTAATTTTTAAGGGAAATCATACATCATACTGAATCAAATGTGTACCAATTATTAGAAGTTAGTAGGATTTACCCCTTTGGATAGCATTTTTCATGAATGCCATTTCATGAACAAATTATTCCTTTTCGTTGAAGTAGTTTTGGGTTCCTTTTAAATTTAATGGAACTATTATACTGCAATGTGTGTCACATTAACCTGTTCTTACTTTCAGTTTGCAGTATCCTGAATCAACAACAAACATGATCCCATCCACAGTCAGTGACGTCTCCGCAATGTTGGTAGCCACAATGCACTTTCGGATTCCATCTGGAGCCTTGACAAAAAGAAATACATCACATAATCACAGTGGTGTTATGGCACAGAAGGCAGTCATTTGGCTCATCGTGCCTGCACCAGCACTTCAAATGAGCATCATTACCAAATGCCAATCTCCTGCTTTCTCCCCATATGCTTGTGCATCATTTCTCTCCAAACATTCGTTCACACCATCCTGAATGCCTCAAGTGAATCTGTTTCTACCACACTTCCAGGCAGTGCATTTCCATAATCTTCTTCAACAACAACAAAAACAAAGTTGCTGGAAAAGCTCAGCAGGTCTGGCAGCATCTGTGAAGGAGAAAACAGAGTTAACGCTTCGAGTCCGGGTTCTGAGGAAGTGTCACTGGACTCGAAGCGTTAACTCTGTTTTCTCCTTCACAGATGCTGCCAGACCTGCTGAGCTTTTCCAGCAACTTTGTTTTTGTTCTTGATTTACAGCATCTGCAGTTCTTTTGGTTTTTATTCCATAATCTTCCTTCTCACTGAATTTTTTCTCATATCATCTTTGCTTCCTTTGCAAGTCACTTTAAATCGATGCCCTCTCATTCTTGATTGTTTCACAAGCAGGAACAGTGTCTCCCCGACTACACTATCCAGCCTGCTCATGATTTTGAAAATCTCAATCAGGTCACCTCTTAGCCTAGTTAGTTTCAACTTCTTCAATCTGTCCTCATAACTAGTTTCATATCCCCTTTGCATTCTTGTAAATCACTTCTGCACTCTTTCTGTATTCACATTCATCCTATAATGTGGTAGCTAGACTCCAGAGTCTTACACAAGTTTGAAGTTAGCTCCTTGCTGTTGTACTCTATGACTTTATTTCAATACAGCTAAGGATACTGTATTTCTTAAAACAAAAAACATGGAGTGTGGGCAGCACTAGGTACACCAGCATTTGTCGAGTCTTACTTACACAGCAAGGAAACAGACCATTCGGTCCAACTTGTCCATCTCAACTAAGTTTCCCAAACTAAGCTAGACCCACTTGCTTGTGGTAGCCCCATATCCCTCTTATCCTTGTTTCAGAGATAGTAGGAACTGCAGATGCTGGAGAATCTGAGATAACAAGGTGTAGAGCTAGATGAACACAGCAAGGCCAAACAGCATCAGAGGAGCAGGAAAGCTGATGTTTCAGGCCTAGACCCTTCTTCAGAAATGGGGGAGGGGAAGGGGGTTCTGAAATAAATAGGGAGAGAAGGGGAGGCGGATAGAAGATGGATAAAGGAGAAGATAGGTGGAGAGGAGACAGACAGGTCAAAGAGGCGGGGATGGAGCCAGTAAAGGTGAGTGTAGGTGGGGAGTTAGGGAGGAGATAGGTCAGTCCAGGGAGGATGGACAGGTCAAGGGGGTGGGATGAGGCTAGTAGGTAGGAGATGGGGGTGGGGCTTGAGGTGGGAAGAAGGACAGGTTAGGGAGGCAGGATAGGTTAGGGAGGCAGGACTGGGACAGTCGCGAACCATTTCAACTCCCCTTCCCATTCCTTAGATGACATGTCAATCCTGGGCCTCCTGCAGTGCCACAACGATGCCACCTGAAGGCTGCAGGAACAGCACCTCATATTTCGCTTGGGAACCCTGCAGCCCAATGGTATCAATGTGGACTTCACAAGCTTCAAAATCTCCCATCCCCCTACTGCATCCCAAAACCAGCCTAGCTTGTCCCCACCTCGTTAACCTGTCCTTCCTCCCACCTCAAGCCCCACCCCATCTCCTACCTACTAGCCTCATCCCACCCCCTTGACCTGTCCGTCCTCCCTGGACTGATCTAACTCCCCACCCACACTCACCTTTACTGGCTCCACTCCTGCCTCTTTGACCTGTCTGTCTCCTCTCCACCTATTTTCTCCTTAATCTATCTTCTATCTGCCTCCCCCTCTCTCCCTATTTATTTCAGAACCCCCTTCCCCTCCCCCATTTCTGGAGAAAGGTCTAGGCCCGAAACGTCAGCCTTCCTGCTCCTCTGATGCTGCTTGGCCTGCTGTGTTCATCTAGCTCTACACCTTGTTATCCCTCTTATCCTTCCTATGCATGTACCTATCCAAATTTCTTTTAAATGTTGTAACTGTGACTGTATCTCCCACTTCCTCTGGCAGTTCATTCCACACGCACACCACCCTCTGTGTGAAAAGGTTGCCCCTGAGGTTCCTTTTAAATCTTTCTCCTCTCACCTTAAAAATATGCCCCCTAGTTTTGAACTCACCCCACCCTAGGGAAAAGACCTTTGCTACTGACCTTATCTACACCAGTCATGATTTTATACATCTCTATAAGGTAACCCCTCAGTTTCCTATGCTCCAATGAAAAAAGTTCTAGTCTATCCAGCCTCTCCTTATAACTCAAATCTTCCAGTCCCTGCAACATCCTGGTAAATCCTTTCTGGACCCTCTCCAATTTAATAATATCCTTCCAATAGCACGGCGACCAGAACTGTACACAGTACTCCAAAAGTGGCCTCACCAATGTCCCGTACAACCTCAACATGACATCCCAACTCTTATACTCAGTGGCCTGAGAAATGAAGCCAAACATGCAAAACATCTTAACCACCCTGTCTCTACCTGTGATGCAACCTTCAAAGAACTATGTACCTAAACCCTTAGATCTCTCTATTCAACAACCCTCCCCAGGGTCTTACCATTAACTGTAAAAGTCCTGCTTTTGTTTCTTTTACCAAAATGCAATACCTCACATTTATCCAAATTAAACTCCATCTGCCACTCCTCAACCCATCGGCCCAATTGATCAAGATCCCTTTGTAATCTTAGATAACCTTCTTCACTGTCAACTCTATTCTAGATGGAAGTGGTGGTGAATTTGGAAGGTGCACTCTAAGGGTCTTTAAATTTCTGCAGTACATCTTGTAGATGGTATACACTGATGCGACTGAGCACTGGTAGTGATAAGCTGTGTTGCTGAAGCTGTACTCATCCAGGCAAGTGGGGAGTATTCCATCACACTCTTGACTTTGTCTTATAAATGATGGATAGGCTTTGGGAAGTCAGGAGGTGAACATTTGTAGCCTCTGATCTGATCTTTTAGCTGTAGAATTTTTTACATGGCAAGTCCAGTTGAGTTTCTGGTCAATTATTACCCAGTGGATGTTGGTTGTCGG
>JAHRHZ010000223.1:23626221-23663698 GCA_024137785.1 Ginglymostoma cirratum
GTTTCGGGCCTAAACCCTTCATCAGAAAAGGGTTTAGGCCCGAAACGTCAAGTTTTCCTGCTCCTATGATGCTGCTTGACCTGCTGTGTTCATCCAGCCCCATGCTTGTTATAACATCCTAGTAAATCTCTTTTGAACCCTCTCCAACTTAATAATATCCTTCTTATAATTGGGCAACTAGAATCAGAAACAGTATTCCAGAAGAGGATTCACAAATGTCCTGTACAACTTCAACATGACTTCCCAACTCCTACAGTCTAAAGGACTGAGCAATGAAGGTGAGTACTCTAAATGCCCTTTTAATCACTCAGTATATACGTGACACAAACTCCAAAGAATTATGTACTTGAACTTAGAAGAGTGGGGTAAAGTCAGAGGTCCACAGCACAGAAAAAGACCTTTTAAGCCCATCAAGTCTGCGCCAGTGAAAAACCACCACATAACTACATTTTCTAGCACTGGCCCCATGAGCCTTTAATGCTTTGGCATTGGAAGTGACATTCAAATACTGTCTCTCCCTTTTTGTACGGTGCTTTATTTTCCTCCTACTAAAATACATCACTTCACACATCTCTGCAAAAAAAAAACATATCTGTGACTTATCTGCCCACTGCAACAACTTATCCATGTCCTTTTGGCATTCTACACTGTCCTCCTCCTCAATGCACAATTCTTCCAAGTTCTGCACCATTTACAAACTTTGATATTTTCCTGCACACTAAGACTAGATCATTAATGTATAACGGAAATGCAAAGGTCCCAGTACCAACCCCTGGAGTACTACACAATAAACCTTCCTCCGGATGGTATTCCTCTTAGCTCTCAATTTTATTTCCTACCTTACATAAGCACACACTTTGTTCTGTATCTTGATTCTCATCTCCTTTGTCATCCAAGCAGCTCTGGATTTGTTTGCACTACTTTTCCCTTGAAGGGATTGTACTACAACTGTACCCAAACTACCTGGTCTTTGAAGGTAGCCTAAGTTGAGTTAAAGTTTTTCCCACCAACCTCCCATTCCGGTCAAACCTGCCCAGCTCCATTCCTGCCCCACTGAAGTCTGCACTTGGTCAATTTTTTTTCTCATTCTGGATTGTTACATGTCATTCTTCACCATCATCCAGAGCTTTATGATACAATGATCATTGTCTCCTAAATGTTCCCTACTGACACTTGACTCACTTGGCCCACCTGATTTCCAAGAACCAAATCCAACAATGTATCCTTTTTTGTTGGACTAAACACATACTGTGTAGGAAGCTCTCCTGCATGTAATCCAGGAACACTTGCCCCTCTTTAGCTCCCACACTATGAGTATCCCAGTCTATAATTGGGTAATCGAAATCTCATATTATAACTACTCTAAAATTCTGGCATCTCTCTTGTATTTTCCTGCAGATTTGTTCCTCTACATCCTTTCCATTGATTAGAGGCTGTATAGAGTATACCTATGCAATGTAATTGTACCCTTTTTTTCCTTAGCTCAAGCTAAATTGTTTGTATCCTGTGATCCTCTGAGACATCCTCTTTCTCCAGCACTGCCATTACTCCTTAAACAATACTGCCACCCCTCCTCCTTTCCTTCCTTTTTCTGAACACGTGGTACCCAGGAATACTTAACTCTCAGTCTTGCTGTTCCTTGAGCCAGTTCTCTGTTATTGCCATATCATACTTCTACATGGCAAGCTGTGTCTATAATTGCCGAATCCTATTTTCTATACTCCGTGCTTTCACATTCTCAGTAATTCTGGTTTAGACTTTATTTCTTTTTCCCCTTCTGTAACTTCACCTGTTAACTTTCTATTGGTTATGCAAGTGCTAGTTGCATCTCCACAAATTTTGTGAACTATGATGTTCTTCTTTACCATTTTCTCTTGATTCCCATACACGTGGGAAGTTAGTACTGTCGGGAGGGCCATAAACCAACAAAAAGCCCTGCAAGGAACTCAGTCCCACCTCTGTTCAGGTGTAACCGCTGCTTTGTACAGGTGCTATCATCCCCAGGGTCAGTCCTAGTGTACCAGGAATCTAAAGCCCTCTCTCCTGCACCAGATTTCCAGCCATGCATTTAGCTGCTTGATCTCCCTATTTCTGTACTCTCTTACACATGGTTCTACATTTGAGATCCTGCTTACCAGCTTTCTACATAGCTCCCTAAATTCTGATTGCAGGATGACTCCCCCTTGCTACCTCAGTCATTGCCATCAACATGGACCATGATCTAAGGCTGCTCACCCTCTCCTACAAAAATGTCCAGCAGCCACTCTCTGACAACTTTGACCATAGCACTGGGGGATAACATACCATTCTGGAATCATGCTGACAACCACAAAAATGCCTGTTAGCTCCTCGAACGAATTAATCTCCTATCACAGTCACTCCTCCTTTCTTCTTCACCTCCACTTTACAACTGACTGCACGCCTTTGAGGAATCAGCACTCTCATCAGCTTCCAAAATGGAAAAAAAAAATCTGTGAGCAGACCTCCAGGGGACTCCTACAGAATCTACCCATTTCTTTGGGACTGTCTTGTGGTCACCCATTCCCTTCCTTTTTCTTGAGCCGCAGTGTGACCACCTCTCTAAATGCATCATGTTGTCTCCAGTTGCCGGTCAAGCTTTGCAACTTGGAGTTTAGGTTTCATAATAAAACTAGGCAGGCGTCATTACCCTCTCAACAGATTCCAGCTCACAGGTGTGTCTACACTGAGCTGTCCATGTAATTCTTCCTTCCAACAGGTACGAACAACTCACACATGATATTTAATTATTAACTATTAAATCTACAGCCACCATTAGAACAATAAAACCATAGAACCCCTACAGTGCAGATAGAGGCCATTCAGCCCATCAAGTCTACACTGACCCTCCAAAGAGCATCTCACCTAGACTGTCCCCCTCACCAAATACATGTAAAGTTGTAGCTACCGTGGCTAATCCACCTAGCCTACGCAACCATGGACACTACGGAACAATTTAATATGGCCAATTCACGCAACCTGCACATCTTTGGATTGTGGGAGGAAACCAGAGCACCCCAGCGGAAACCCATGCAGACACAGGGAGAATGTGCAAACTCCACACAGTCATCCAGGGCTGGAACAAACCCAGGTCTTAGTGCTGTGTGGCAGTAGTGTTAACCACTGAGCCACTGTGCTCCCTGTTAACTGTTCTGTGAACTGAATTCGAATTATAGAAATGAAGCAGCACAGATGGGGGCATTTGGCGCATCTTGCTTATGCTAACCAAAAGATACCAAGATGCTCTTCCCAATCACAGTAGGGAGGTGAAGACCTGGTGGTATTATCACTGGACTGTTATCCACAGATCCAGATAACGTTCTAGGGACCCAGGTTCAAATTCCACATCAGCAGGTGGAATTTGAATTCAATAAATATCTGGAAATAACAAGCTAATGGTGACTGTGAATCCATTTTCGATTGTCGGAAAAACCCATCTGGCTCACTAATGATCTTGAAGGAAGGAAACTGCCATCCTTACCTGGTCTGGCCTTCATGTGACTCCAGACCCACAGCAATGTGGTTGACTCTGAACTGCCCTCTGGGCAATTAGGGATGGGCAATAAATGCTGCCTAGCTAGTGACGCCCCTCATCCTGTGAATGAATAAATGAATTTAAAAAATGGATCTTCCTGCATACAGCCCACAGTTCTGCAGCTTATAGCACTTAGGTGCAGATCTAGGTACTTTTTGAAAGATTTTAGGGTCTTTGCCTCCACTACCAACTGAGGCAGCAAATTCCGGATACCCACCACCCTCTGTAAATACGATTTTCCTCAAGTCCCCTCCAATCCTTCTGCCACTTAGCTTGAATCTATGACCCTTAGTTTTTCAACTCTGCCAAGAGAAACAGATTTCTCCTGTCTACTCTATCTCTACCCCTCACAATTTTGCATACCTTAATCATGTAGACCCTCAGCCTTCTCTTTTCCAAGAAAAACAACCCCAACCATTCCAATCTCTCCTCAGAGCTACAATTCTCCAGCCCTGACAACATTCTAGTAAATCTTCTCTGCACTCCCTCCACAGCAATTATGTCCTTCCCGTAATATGGTGACCAGAACTGCACACAATACTCCAGTTGCAGCCTCACCAGTGTCTTATACAGTTTCATCATTACAACCCTACTTTTATATTCTGTACCTCTGCCAATGAAAGACAGCATTCCGTATACCTTCTCTCCAACCTGCCTAATTATCCTCCTTCTTCCATTGTCGTTCTTATTTCTAAATTGAGCTATACAAAAATCAAAAAAAAACTTCCCTTTCATCTTAAAGATCAAAACATTCAGAAAAACTAACATTCCAGTGGCTTGTGGATTACAGTAATCAAGAAGGCAGTTAACATCGTCAGGGGCAAATAGAGATGGGTAATAAACACTGGCTTAGCCAGCCACTTCCATATCATGTTTATACAAAGGTCAATTGTGTTATTTTAATTGTCTCCATTATCCTAAACATAAATTGATGAAATTCAGCAGTGTTCCTTTATCGTCGGCTTCCTGGTGTGATGAAGCTTTCTTTTCAGATTTCGGATCGTCTTGAATTTATTTTGGTTGGAAGTGTAATGACTGAGACAAACTTCAAAATTCATACATTTGGGGGCAAGAGAAGGGTAAAAATTATTTTCCAATTCAACAATAAAATGCATCTCAATGTTACTTTGACTGTCAAGAAAATATAATCAAGTTTTTAAGTTTTCTCTGATCTGTGTGTGGAATTTTAAACAAATTATTACAACACAGTTAACCTCTTTATTAGCATAATGATGTTAACACAAAATTCATTGGGCACATTTTTAAATTTTTTGTATCATAATGTAATTGTGAAACTATTAGCTGTCAGTTTAACTGCAAGAAATAATAGCAAACTACAATCTGCAAAAAATACTTGGAAGATGGCAGAATTACAAAAGATATTGAGCATAATTTGTTCTCTAGTTTCCTCTCAAGGGGTGTCAACTACGGCTTCAAGAGTTTAAAGTTTGAATTATGGAAAATAATGCACTTTGTGAATGAAACACTTAGGTATACCTTTTGAAAAATCTTGGCTTGGAGATCAGAGGGTAGCTGGGAATATATTGGTAACACAGCAAGTTGTGGAGCATTTTCCAACTCTTCTAGTCGTTCCACTATCTGATCACAAGTCACCTAGATGGCAAGGACACATTTTAATTATAACAAAATATTAATTCTGAACATGAACAAAATAATCCTCAAATTCATTATTCCAACATCAACATTTTAATCCACAGTAAATTCGCATCTTAATTGTTCATATAATTGCAAACAGAATTTCTGGAAGGAAGTTACAAAAATCCAATTTAACAAGCATGAAATTTTACGTTCACCTTAGTCTACCATTTAAGAAATGATAAGTGACCTGTGGTACTTTGCTGTTTGTATTGCTCGACGACTGAAGCAAATTAAGCTTTGGGCTTACATAATTGGATCCATGCAGAGTTCCAATCTCAAACAGTAATTTATTTAAAAAAAAACAGCACTGGCTGTTCACTAACATGAAATACTAACTAAAACAAAGTTGAAATAGAATCCATTATTCTCAATCAGAAAATAAATTTCCCACCCCACATGTTGCATAGGCCTGAATTGGCTGCTACTATGACAACTCTATGCAGGGATTCCTTAACCTTTTTCCTCTGCAGTGAATTTATGCAGTGTAAAGCTGTTAGTAGTTTGTCCAGTTGAAGTTCGGTTAGCTCAGTTCTCTGGACAACCAGTTTGTGATGTACAATAATGCCAACAGCGTGGCTTCAATTTCTGCACTGGCCACAGTTCTCATGAAGGACTCTCCTTCTCAACCTCTTCCCCTCACCTGAGGTGTGGTGACCTTCAGGTTAAGTCGTCTCTCTCTAAAGAGAGAGCAGCCTTATGGTCCAGTAGGATTAGGGCAACTTCACTTTTTACTTGGTTTTTCTTGTCATGTATGTACTGGGTATTGCTCCAAAACCAAGCTCTTCTACTCTCCTAGTGAAGAAATACCATATCTGCAGTGAAATTCTCAAAAGCAAGCACTGCTTTTCTTAACACAATTTACAAAGTACACTCCCATTCCACTCATCTTTAATAAGAAGTAAGAGAGATATGGAATTAATTATCACAATTGTAAAATTATCTTCTGTTTTTCAAAATCCATCTATGAACTCATCCCCTCCCTATCTCTGTAACACCCTTGAAGATCTGTGTACTCCTCCAAGTTTAGCATTTTTCTTCAATCTCAATTTCATTGCTCCACCCAATCTGTTATTAAGGTACAGATGAGCACTGGGACAAATGAGCCGGTCAGAATGTGCCACTATGGAATTGTTAAAAAGTACATCACATCCAAGAAAACCAGACAAAGTTTTTGAGAAGACAACCAAAGTAGCAGATAGGGAAATATTTGCCTGGATTTGCAGAGGTATTTTGACAAGATTCCAAAAAGTGGCTGCTAACAAAACAAGAGTACGTGGAACTGGAGGCAACCTATGTGTTTGGGCAGCAATTTAGATAGAAGGTAGAAGACAAAGAGTAAAATTAATGTATTTGCACCTCAAATTGTCAGAATGAAATTACTGGTCTCCTTCATCGCTCCATACCAGGGTGCCTCCGTATTTATAAATGACATGATAAAGGAAGGTAGCTCAATATATTTCTAAGGATTCTTATAAGATTAGAATCAGTGGATCCACTTTCTCAGCACCTGCTTCTTTTACCTTGGATGCACTCGATCAGTTTCAGGATTCTTAATCAGTCCTTAGCCCCATTTGTTTCTCTAGTATTTTTTTCTCTAATGATAGTTAATTTATTCATTTCCTCTCCCCTTTTTTGCCCCTTCAATGTTTAGTACTTTTGGAATTCTAAAAGCATCTTCTACCATGAAAACTGGTGAAAAGTACTTATTCAACTGCTCTGCCATTCCTGGAACCCCATTATTATTTCCCTGCCTCATCAATCACTCATCCTCTACCTAGATTCCTTCTTTCTAACAGTATATCTTTGTTGTGAGCCAGGAATTACATTCTTAAACATCTGCCATTGTACCTCAACTGTCTCTGATTCTCAGATAACAAGCATGGGGCTGGATGAACACAGCAGGTCAAGCAGCATCCCTCAACTCTTTTTCCAGTCCACTCCAGCCAGCTCCGCTTTCAATCTTTTGTTTCCAACCCAACCTTCACCCTCTCAGACTGAATGCTAAATTCTACCATATGGTTGTCATTATTTTGCAGGGGAACTTTTACACTGACATTATTTAATAAAACTGCCTCATTACAATTGCCAGATCCAAAATATGCTGGTTGAATCAACAACACATTGTCTGGAAAACTGTCCCGATTACACTCTAATGAATTCTTCCTTGTGGCTACCCTGGCCAACCTGATTTTTTCCAAGCCTACATGAAGATTAAAGTTCTGCCTTTTATTTTTATATGTCTTCTTCATCTCCTGATTTATTCACAGTCCTTCCACATATCTGCTGTGTTGAGGCTTATAGACCACTCCTGCCAGTATCTTCCTTTCCTTGTTATTTTGTACCTCCACCTGAATGGATTCTACATCTTCCGATCCAAGTTCATTTCGTGCTAATGTACTAACTCCATTCTGTACTAATAAAGTTACCTCACCAAGCTTTCCTTCCTGCTTATTCTTTTGAGAACTCACAAGCCCCTGAACATTTAGTTCCATATTTTATTTCCTTGGAACACGTCTCTGTAATGGCTATGAGATCATACCCATTACCCCTTCTTTGTGCTTCGTGATATCACTTGGAATGAATCGAATTGGCTGAAGACTGACAGCTGTAATGCTGGGGGTCTCTGAAGGATGCTGAAACGGACGATCCATTGGCACTACTGGGTGACAATGGGTTTGCAGAGGTATCTTTTGCAATGATATGCTCAGCTTTCCCATGACTGAGGATGAGAATGCTTACGCAGCCTGTTTACCAGTGAGTTAATGAATTGTCCAACATCATTCATAACTGGATGTCTTGGAATCGCTAAGTGCAGAAAAGGCCCTTCGGCCCATCAAAGCTGCAGAAATAATACCTACCACGAAAGGCACACTCATCCCAATTTCCTGCACTTGCCCCATATCCTTGAATGTTATGATAGTTCAAATGCTCATTCAAATTTTTTTAAGGTTTTAAGGGTTCCTGCCTCTAGTATGTTCCCAGGCAGTGCATTCCACATTCCCACCACCTTCTGAGTGAAATCAGTTTTTCTCAAATCTCCGCTGAATCTCCTGCCCTTTACCCTAAAACTATCTCCACCTCATGACTGACCCATAAACCAAAGGGAACAGCTGCTCCCTACTCACCTTACCTATACACCTCAATCTTATACACATGTCCTCCCTCAGCCATCTCTGTTCTTAAGAAGACAATTCAAACCTATCTAGTCTCTCCTTATAACTTAATTGCTCCATCCCCAACAACAACCTGGTGAGCCTCCTCTAGAGTTATCACATCCTTCCTGTACTGCGGTGACCAGAACTGCACACAATACTCCAGCTGTGGTTTAACCAATGCTCTGTACAACTCCAACATTACCTCCTTGCTCTTACAGCAGGACTGCAGAGTTTAGATCTGATCCAGTGGATCCACTGGTTGTCAAATTGCTTAACCCTGTCTATCACTTGCTGCTAATGCCGTCTGGTATATACCTTATCCTATTTCGTAGCTTCACCATGTTGACACTTCATTTTTAGGCATGCCTACTATTGCTCCTGGCATGCCCTCCTACTCTCTTCATAAAACTTTGGTTGATATCCTGGCTTGTTGGTAATGGTCGAGTGGTGGATATGCGAGATCATGAAGCTGCAGATTTTGTTAGAGTGCAATTCGGCTGCTGATGGTCCACAGCCCCTCATGGACATTTAGGTTCAGTTGATAGGTCTGCTCGACATCACTCCTATTTAGCATAGAGATCTGCCATGCAACAAAAAATGGAGAGTATCCTCAATGTGAAGATGGATCTTTGTCTCTAGAAGGACTGTGCCGTGATCAACCTTACTGATACTGTCATGGATTGATGTATCAGCAGCAGGCAGATTAGTGAAAATGAGATCCAAGTACACTTTTCCCTCATCGCCTGCTGTAGACCCAATTCAACATCTTTGTCAATTTTGGACTTAACCAGCTTGGCCAGTAGGGGACGTTGCTTAACCACTCTTGATGATAGATATTGAGGTCATCCACCCAGGGTATATTCTGGATCCTTGACACCCTCAGTGTTTCTTCCAAGTGGTGCTCAACATGAAGAAGTACTGATTTATCAGTCAAGAGATGGCAGTATGAGATAAGCAGCAGGAACTATTCTTGTCCACGTGTGACCTGATGCCATGTGACGACACAGGGTCCAGTATCAATGATTAGGACTCCCAGGGCAACTTCCTCTTGACTGTATAACACTGTGCCATTCGCCCTGCTGGGTGTGTCCTGCTGCGGAGACCGGGCTTACCCAGAAATGGTGGTGAAGCTAGCCATTTCCGAGGACAGTTGAGGGCCAACCACATTGCTGAGAGTCTGGAGTCACATGCAGACTAGATCAGTTCAGGATGAATGATTTCCTTTCCTAAAAATCTAGCGATAACAGTTGCATAGGTGGCCAAATGTCTAATGCCCGCGTGAATTGTGAGATAGAAGCTGCAGGAGGCCAACACTCATGGTTAAAACATAAGCTTATGACTAGATTCTTTTGTTAATTTTTCATGGAGTTCTTCTTCGGCAGCCTGTCAAGATCAGGGATAACTTGCTTCCACACAGATTCACTGGATTCTGAAATGGTTCTCAAGTCCAAACAGCATGTGCAGCCCCTGTAGCATGCAGGGCAGGTGGTGATTGAAGTGTTGGGTAGTTGACTTGTATGAAGATCTATGCATTACTTTTAATGTATCAATTTTGTTTTGCAGTGTTCCAAACAAAATTTCATGATGCAATCAGTGTATTCCAAAACGAACCTTCTCCATTTGAGGTGGGGATATCAGCCTGGTGAGCAGGCGAGGAGGACTGTTGGCAAATGGGTGTACCATGTGTTGGAATGAAAGAAAGAGGGTTTTTTGGGGGGTGGAAGTGGGTCAGCTCAGGACTTTTTTTTTGAGTGGGTATTTGCTAGTAAGCAGTGGGACAGAGAGGTGGCAGCTAAACACTGGCCAGAATGGCAGGAAATGAGAGAGTTGGGCAAGCTTATAAATGAACGGAGGGGGGGGGGGGCGTTGGGCAGACTTGCAGTGAGGGAACAGCGGATGAGTAACAAACAGCAGTATTTCAGACAGCTGGTGGTGCTGTTCCAAAATAGCACCAATTAATTAATGCATGGTGGTAAGCCATCAAAGCAAAAATCTCATGCTAAGTGTGTTGTTATGCCTAAGAACATGCATGGATTTCACCCCTCGAAAGTATAACTGTGCACAAGTCAATCCTCTTTTTGCCTAAGAAAATTTGTCTCAAAGACTTTTACTTGTGTATATACGGTACCCTCATCAACAAGGCAAACATGTTGATTTGCTTATATTCAATTAGAAATTAAGCCAGACTTCTAAAACATTAATCCAAATTGGCCTTACAGTCAACAACTTTCCAGAATAGTTTCAGTGAAGGTCTTTGCTATGTACTGCCAGAACCCATTTAAGGAAAATAATAGGGTATGACAATTGCCTTTTTAAACAAAGGACTCATTTTCATTTGGTCATTTATTTAGTTTATTGAAAAGGAAAATTTCTCCACTGACTGGCAAATAACTATGACAATAAGTCAGCATGTAATCCAGTCAATTTGACACCTAGTGAATGTTATTCTGCTCAGACTATCTTTCCAGTTGTTTCTTCCAATTGATCCTGAAAGGCACTTACCATGATTAAAACAAAGCCCTTTTTGGTATCCCTCAGCACTTTAAGTTTATAAAAGTATGATGGTTAAAAGAGTACACTATTTTTAAACTTTGATAATTCCATACTCACCTCAATGTCTTCCTGCCCTGGCATGAATATTAAGATGTCACCTGGAATAGTTGATAAGTGAATTTGTAGAGCCTGCTTAACTCCTCCCTCCACATAATCTTCTGTGGGAGTCTAAAAATTAACAACAAAGTACTCTATAAGCAACACTTACAGAGAAAACTATTTATAAGGGAATAAGATAGAGTCTGGTAATATATGAATGATAATAAAGCTGAAATCTATAACTAACTTGTATTAATGGTCTTTAGTAATGCCATAAATGTTTATTTTATCTACAAATTCTTGAAACTTAAGAAATATGGCGAAGGAAACATTGCATAATTTACAGACGGCATGATCACGAAATGAATAAGCTGGACCATCGCTTGCAGTTAACTACGTGATAACCTATGCAATGACATATTGTAAATGTCCTTTTAAAGTTAGAAAATGTAACTATCATTAAGATGTTTGGTCCAACTATTTGAAGTCAGTCAGAATTCAATAGCTTTTCATTCTCCAAGTCAGAAAGTGATGTGAAATGACTGACTTTCAGTCATTTTTGAGAAAAGGAATCACCCAGATTATACAGATCGCGGAACAAATATATTGTCATGTTAACAGGCCACTTGCTATGGTGATAGTGTTTGTCTGCAAACTAACTCTAGCTTTTTCTTTGCAAAAATGTTTGAAGAAAATTTCAAATAGGCAAAAGTGTTTGCTGGCAATAAGTATAGCTATAATCAGATCCAAAACAGAAGGGTCAGGTGTGGTGACAATCTGTAGTTTTGACCTAGGATAGGCACAGTGTGAACATGAATGGAGAACTCATTGGAGACAATGAAGATATAAAGAAAGAACATGGTTTGTGGCCTACATTTGCCCATAGAATGATCAGAATCACAGAAGTGTTACGATCTGGTTCACCAATGTCCTTTAGGGAAGGAAACTGCCATCCTTACCTAGTCTGGTCTACATGTGACTCCAGACCCACAGCAATGTGGCTGACTCTGAGCTGCCCTCTGGGCAATTAGGGATGGGTAATAAATGCTGCCTAGTTAGCGACGTCCTCATCCCGTTAATGAAAAAAAAAGGAATACAGAAGGTGGTCATTCGGCCACTCAGCTCTCAACATTAGCATTGTGACACAGTACCATTCTCCTGCTTTTACCCCATACTCTTGCACGTTATTTGATTAGAAAAATATCATCCGATGCCCTTTTGAATGCCTCTGTCGTACCTAACTCCACCACATTTCCAGCATAACATCACAGATCCAAACCGCTCGCTGTACGAATGCATTTTTTCCCTCACATAATACTTCTTCTTTTCAAATTCACTTTAAATCTAAGGGCCAAGGAATGTCAGATAGACTTTCATTCAGATAAATGCAAGATGTTGTATTTTGGTAAGACAAACCAGGTTTGGACTTACACAAATAACAATAGGGCTCTAGGGAGTGCTGTCTGAATGATCTGTCAGAGGAAGTGGCCGAGGCGGGTACAATTACAACATTTAAAAGACATTTAGAAAGGACATGGATCGGAGAGGTTTAGAGGGATATGGTCCAAATGCAGGTAACTTGGACCACTTCTGTTTAGGAAACCTGTCCAGCATGGACAGGTTGGGCCAAATGGCCTATCTCCATGCTGTACGACTCCGTCCCGTCTTTTCTTGATTATTTTACAAGCTGGTACACTTTAACCCTGTTTATTTTATCTAGACTCCTCATGACTTTGAAAACTTCTATTAGATTGTCTCTGAGTCATGGCAAACAGAACCAACTTCTTCAATCTATCCTCTCACAACTGAAATTTCCCATTTCAGGAAACATTCATGGAAATCTCATCCTGTACTCTCTCCAATGCTTTTACATATTTCCTATAATGTGGCATCTAGAACTATACAGTATGCCTGGTGCTGTTCCTGGCAGGCTCTCCTGCATTTTCCATTGAACCAGGGTTCATCCCCTGCCTTAATGGTACTGGCAGGGTGGGAATATGCTGGGCCATGAGGTTGCAGATTATGCTGAAGTGCACCTGCTGTTGCTGATGCCCACAACACCTCATGAATGCCCAGTCAGGAGTTGCTAGATCTTTTCAAAATCTGTCCCATTTAGCACGGTGATCGTGTTATACAACACATTGGAAGGTATTCTCCGTGTGAAGACGGGACTTGGTCTCCGCAAAGACTGGGCAGTGGTCACTCTCATACGGTCATTGATAGATGCATCTGCAGCTGGCTGAATGTAACAGTCACAGAGACATACAGCACAGAAACAGACCCTTCAGTCCAACTCGTCCATACCGACCATGTTTCCCAAACCAAACTAGTCCCATAGCCCTCCAAACCTTTCCTTTTCATGTACCCATCCAAATGTCTTTTAAATGGTGTAACTGTACCTGCATCCACCATTTCCTCTGGCAGTTCATTCCACATACAAACAACCCTCTGTGTGAAAGAGTTGTCCCTCCCATCCCTTCAAAATCTCTCTCCTCCCACCTTTAAAATATTCCCCCTAGTTTTGAACTCTCCCACCTTAAGGAAAAGACTTATCATTCATCTTATCTGTGCCCCTCATGATTTTATAATCCTCTGTCAGGTCACCTCTCAAACTTATGTTCTAGTGAAAAGAGCTCAGCCTATCCAGCCTCTCCTTATAACTCAAAACCTGCAGTCAGATGAGGTCAAAGGGTAGTAGGAACTGCAGATGCTAGAGAATCTGAGATAACAAGGTGTAGAGCTGGATGAACGCAGCAGGCCAAGCAGCATCAGAGGAGCAGGAAGGCTGACGTTTCGGGCCTAGACCCTTCTTCAGAAATCTTGTTATGTCAGATGAGGTCAAGTCTGTTTTTCCCTCTTGTTGGTTGCTTCACCAGCTGCTAGTGACCCAGTCTAGTGACGATGCCCTTTAGGACCCAACCAGCAAGGTCAGTATTGCTGTTGCTAGTGGTGGACATTGAAATTTCCCACCCAGAGTTCATTTTGCACCCTTGCCACTCTCAGCGCTTCCTCCAAGTGTTATTCAACATTGACGAGTATCGATTCATCAGCTGAAGGACTATAAATGGTAATCACCAGCATATTTCCTTGCCCATGTTCAACCTGAAGCCGTGACTCTTCATTGCATCCAGAGTCAACGTTGCAGACTCTCAGGGCAACTCCCTTCAGACGGTATACTGCTGTGCCACCACCTCTGCTGGGTCAGGATATATCCAGGATGGTGATGTTGGTGTCTGGGATATCCTGTGTAAGTCAGATTCCGTGAGTAACCCTACGTCAGGCTGTTCATTGATTAGTCTGAAACCACTCTTCTGATTTTAGCACCAGCTCCTGGATGTGAGTAAGGTGGACCTTGCAAGGTCAAAGGGCTGTTTCTGCTGCTACAACTTCCAGCACCACGGTCGATGTCAGCTGGTCTGTCCGGTTTTACTTCTCTGTTGAGAATTCATGGTGATTGATACAACTGAGTGGCTGACCAGGCCATTTCAAATTCAACCACATTGCTTTGGGCCTGGAGTCACATGGAGAACAGACCACGTGAGCTTGGCAGATTTTCTTATTTGAAGGACATTAGTCAGCCAAACTGGTTCTTCCAACAATCGACAATGGTTTCATGGTGATCAGTAGATTCTTACTTCCAAATATTTTTTACTGATTACAAATTCCACCATATGCCATTGCGGGATTCGAACCTGGGTCCCCAGAACATTAGCTGAGTTTCTGAATTAATAGACTATCTATAATACCATTAGGCCATCACCTCCCAAGGTTAAGTAAAGGTAAACTTGTCTTATTGTTTTCAATGTATGTGCTTAAATATCAATAGCTTGGGAATTGACAATACTGATGTAATACAATGGGAAATTAAGTGAGATCATTTGTGGTAAAGTAATAATGAACAATAGTTTAATTTATTACGGTTAGTTACCTGGGTGATGGACTGGAGATCGAGATTTTAAAAGAAATATAAAGTTTGTACAAAAATTGAAGTAGAGGGAAGAAAGAGGGTCAACAAAAATAATGATGATATAAAGGTGAAGCAAAATCTTTTTTAATGGGAAAGGAGAAGTTCTTAGAATGCTTTATTTTAAGGGTTTAGTAATCCTCACAAGAGTTATATATTCCTTTATAGTGCCAATGTGTGAAGGTGTAAAGTTAGTTGAACGCTAGCTTTTGTTTTAAATCAGGTTAGATCCAAATCAGAAAACTGAAAGAACTGTGGATGCTGGAAATCAAAAACAAATACACAAAACAGAATTTGCTCACAAAGCAAGATAATTGGATAAGTATATGAATAACAAATGTCTGGAGAAATACGGGCCAAGCACAGGCAGGTGGAACTAGTTTTGTTTGGGATTATGGTCCACATGGACTGGTTGAACCGCACTGTTTCCGCGCCATTTGACTCTAAGGTCTCCCGGCATCTATGGAGATGGAGTTAACGTTTCAATTCCAGTGGCCGTTCTTCAGAACTAGATTAAAATTAAATGTGATAAAGACAAAACAAAGACATTTTTTAAGGAATAAATGATTGAAACGCGTGTGGCCTGTACTCAGATGGATTATTACGGTTGGACAGGTGTCTGTCACATGAGAAAATATATGCCACTGAAGAATGAGTTCTAATTAAGTTAGCTTCAGCTCAACAGTATGTCATGGTTAAGGTGGTTAGTATAATGACAGTACAAAGGCATTGATTTTATGGGGGCTTTCGTGGCTCAAGCTAATGTAAGGCTTACAAATGTGAATAGCCTTTGAGGTAACAAAAAAGTTTTTTATTTGAGGAATCAGCAATGTTTTAAAATGGTTTAGTCTTATAACTTCATGTAACAGACTACAGCGGCATATATTTTGAAAAAAAATTGGAATTAAGTTTTGAGTGAGTTTTATAGTTATTCAGACTTTTTAGATGAGTTGATTGAATGTATTATATTGTATCTTCCATGTGTATTCTCTTACCTCAGATTTAAGATTTATATTTAAAATTTATTTCCATCTACTTCTTTTATATAAACACTGTGTAGATTTTGTTTTGCTGGAGTAGATTGTAACCGTAGTTTTTGTCAACTTGTTTTATGCACCAGAGTCATGGTGAAGTCTTGCATTAACAAATTATTCTTTCAATTAAAAATATTGATAAACTTCAACGTATATCAGAATATTCAGATGCATCAGTTGGGACATTTGGAACTATATTAAATCACTGGGAGTTATCATTACATACTCCTACTCATGCACTAATTGTTTATTGGTGCCACATTATTGGTTAATAAGTAAAAAGTTGGCAGGTTGTTATAAACAAGTGGTGACAAATGGAGGGATCTTACAGTGACTAGCATATCAAGGAATGAATCAGGAGACTGTTGGATGTGATGTCACTAAGATGACAGTCACTTCTAAAGAAATAAATTTGGAATTGGGTATGCAATGTGTAACCAACCTGCAAATGATCACGGGCAGTTCACGCATTGGCAAGTCAATTATGAAGATGACTCTGATTATGCACAGGGGGTGGTGGATGGAAAGAGTGATTTTTAGTGGTTCAGCACACAAAAGAAGAAAGTCAAAAGGAGAACTCAATTAACAGGATAGAACAAGGTAGCTGTACTCCATTAACTTGGTGTCCACAAGTGGATTGTCTAAAAACAAAAGTGGCTTTTATTAAGTATCATTTCATTTGTACTTATTTTGACAAATGATAACTTCTTGGAAACCTGTGAAAACACACTGATATGTGGAATGGGTCTTGTAACTAATCAGGATTAGAAAACAATTGAATTGGCTCTCCCATCTGAGTCTATAATTGTAATCCAGATGGGTATTACAATTAAAGGTAAAGCATATCTTGAAACCATACAGAGGGTTTTTAGTCTTGGGAATTCTCTATCACAAACAGCAACGGAAGATAGGCCTTGATCAGTATTCAGTCTAACCTGTAGGACTGTGTGGCCATTCTGAGGGTCTGCACAAACCAATCAGCACGCCGACACCGTTCCCACGCATTCACTTTCAAAATTTTCCAGCCACTGCCATGCATGGACCTTGGAGGTCCGCATAATGGTTAGAAATTACATGGCATGTAGATTTTGAACATATTTCAAGGTCTAGTTAGATTTTTAATCTATTAGTGAATAAAAGGTAGAAAGAATGCAGGAAAGCGAAGTTAAGAGCAAAATCTGATTAAATATGATGTTATGGAATGACAGGACAGGCTTAAGCAGCCAAATGGCTTGCTCCTGTTTGTTTTTCTTACGTTTCTTACACTCTATTTTAAGTTTCTAGTTACTCGCAAGTTCCTGCTTGTACGTGATGTCTTATGTTTCACGTCATTACTCCCAAAAATCCCAATATATAATACTGGAGATGCTATAACACCCCGCCAGAGGCCTGGTGCAATGGAAAGCTAAAATAAACACTGGTTGGGTCACTGGGTATTGGAGGGGATCATTTTGCTCTGGCTCTGTTCAACCTCAAATTACTGGCTTCAATCCCATCCGCTGTGCATTTTGGAGAATTTCACAGCGAGGGTCACAACAATGACTTTTAATTGACTCTACATTTGTAATTGCCATGTGGTGAAATCTAAATATAGTGGACCACAGAGCCTGAAAATGTGTGAACACTGTATAGCAGAAAGGAATCATCAAATGGAAAAAAAGTCATAAGTAAAAATTTCCAAGTGGTATCATACCTTACTGAAGAAAATATCCACGGGAAATGTCCGGCCTGGAATATGAAAAACAGGAACATTCCCAAAAAATGCTGCAAACTTGCCTGCATCCATGGTTGCTGAAGTAACAATTAGCTTTAGGTCTGCACGACGAGCTACAACCTAGAAAAAAATTGAACACCAGTTGAACAAAAATAAAACTTAATAACCATTCATCTTGGGTATCGTTAGCAAAATATTTTGAGTTAATTTCACTGGAAAGTGGAAAATGTGGAAGTTGTTTTATAAAAATTAAACCAAAGCATTTGGTTGTGCAGTGTATCACCTTTGTAAAATACTGCACAAGATGATGGCAGGATATATGTTGCACAGATTCACCTCACAACAATTTCTGAATCTCAGCTGAAATACTTCTGTGAAAGGATAGTGGAAAAAATAAATGCTGGCCACCTCATGTCATTTTTGTACACCAGATTGCCATTCTGGAAAAAATTTTATGCCATGTTGGAAGGGAAATTATATTTCATATAAATATGTTGCTGGAGTGGAAAAAATGACAAAATATGAAAATTCTTTACAAACAAAATTGGAGCAAAATATCTTGAGGGTTTGTTCCCTCAAAACTGCAGCTTTAGTGTCTTGGCTGCATACACACCTCTCTAAGTAAGCCAAACAGTACATCAGTGTTTAGTGATCGCTCATGGGCTTCATCCATAATGACAGCACTATAATGGTCCAAGTCTGCTTCTCTTAGGGATTCCCGCAGTAGAATACCATCTGTCATGTACTTAATGACAGTTTGTTCAGAAGTACAATCTTCAAATCGAATAGCATAACCAACCTAGAAAAGAAAGATCATAAAATGTGCATTTTTATAATAACAACAGATGATACAAAACCTCAAAAGAAACATCTTGCAAGATTCCCATTAGGTAAACTGAAGGTGTTTTACATACAAGTTCAGGACACTTCAATTTTGTTTAAATTGACTCTTTATCTCCTTTGATGAAAATTCTAGACTTAAGGTAAGGAAACTTGCATGGAACAAAGATATAAAAGTTCAGAATAGGTTATACTCTTAATTACCTCTCTTCAACAAAGAAAAAAAACAAAGGAACAGCGGAAAACATAAAATACGAGAGGGATGACTCCTACAATTTCAAAATTTAAATCCACTGCTACATGAAACCCCAAAATACCACCAGGCAAAAGCGAACTTTATTCAAGGTTTTACAGACAAAGATATTTGAACTGTTAACAGCCCTGACAACAAACTTAAATAAAGCAATGTACATATCGTCTTACGATTGTTAAAAATAGGCATTACCTCAACTCATCCAAACAAAAAAAGCCCTTCTGGCCGAATAACAGTATTAAAGGAAATCAAGTTGGCATACTAAAATCCTAACTTGAAGTATTCCAAATCTTTCAGGTACGAATAATCTTGCTCATCTTTCAACTGGATAAAATTTGTATTTATTTGCAGTTTTAACTTTAAAAACTTGGGTATATAATTCAATGATTTGGACAATCTCTGTTAGTATCTGCTCATCCCTCTGTGTGAACAGTTATCCAAGTCCAGTTTTATTCACCAAGAATGCAGTCTACGTCCAAATGGTTTGAAATTACAAAGTTCAAAGTGGTGTATTTTCATCCAATTTTTATTTGGTCAGCTCTTTATCAGAAACACACATCTGCCAATTTGGAAGCAAAACATAAAGCACACAGTGATGGAAATGAAGAATCGGAAATAATTTGTGAAATGAAGAAAACATTTAACGGTAAGTGTCAAAATTTGATGATAAACTTATCTGGTTTCCATTAACCATAAGACCACAAGACACAGCAGCAGAAATAGGCCATTCAGTCCATCAAGTCTGTTCCACCATTCAATGAGATCATGGCTGATCTGATAATCCTCAGCTCCACTTAGAAAATTGAACATAACAGCACAGTACAGGCCCTTTGGCCCACGATGTTGTGCCGAACTTTTACTGTAAACCTAAGGTCTATCTAACCTCCAGCACTACCTTATACTATCATCCATTTGCCTATCTAATAGCCGCTTAAATGCCTCTAATGAGGCCGACTCCACTACCCTCTCCGGCAATGCATTCCATGCCCCTACCACTCTCCGAGTAAAGAACCTACCTCTGACGTCTCCCCTATATCTACCGCCACTCACTTAAAACTATGCCCCCTCGTAATAGCTACCTCCATGCTAGGAAAAAGTCTCTGGCTGTATACTCTATCTATACCTCTGATCGTTTTGTACACCTTTATCAAGTCACCTCTCATCCTTCGTCATTTCAAAAAGAAAAGCCCTAGTTCTCTCAACCTTTCCTCGTAAGACCTTCCCTCCATTCCAGACAACATCCTGGTAAATCTCCTCTGCAACTTTTCCAATGCTTCCACATCTTTCCTGTAATGAGGCGACAAGAACTGGGCACAATACTCCAGATGTGGCCAAACTAGGCTTTTGTATAGCTAGAGCATAACTTCACGGCGCTTGAATTCAATCCCTCTATTAATGATAGCTAACACACCATACGCCTTCTTAACAACTCTATCCACCTGGGTGGCAGCTTTCAGGGAACTGTGGACATGAGCCCCAAGATCCCTCTGCTCCTCCACACTGCCAAGAATCTTTCCGTTAGCCCTGTATTCTGCTTTCAAATTTGACCTTCAAAAATGAATCACCTCACACTTTTCAGGGTTAAACTCCATCTGCCACTTCTCAGCTCTGCATCCTATCAATGACCTTTTGTAACCTAGAACAGCCCTCCATACTATCCACAACTCGACCCACCTTCGTATCGTCCATGAACTTACTAATCCACCCACTTGAATGCCTTTTCCCCATAACCCTCAATTCCCTTACTGATTATAAATAAGTCTATCCCAGCCTTGAATACACTTAATGAGCTAGCCTAACAGTCCTCTGTGGTAAAAAATTCTACAAGTTCACTACCCTCAGTAGAAATTCCTCCTCATTTGTCTTAATTCTGAGGTAGCACAGGTTTGTCTACATAGTCAGCATTTTGAACTTCCATACACACAAACTCATCTGTTGCCCACAGACACCAGCACAGATTACAAGGCTCAATATAGTCAAATTGGTAGTACTGTCACCTCAGTCAGAAGGCTACAGGTTCACATTCCAATTGATGATTTCAGCACACAATTTAGGCTTCAGTGCAAGGAAGGAAATTTTAAACTGAGGGGTTGTCTATCTACAGAGGCGAATATAAAGGATTCCGTGGCACTAATTAGAGGAGCAGCAGAGATTTCTAGCTGTCCTGTCCAAAATTCACCCCTCCACCAAAACCACAAACTAAATAATTTTGTCATTCATCTCAGTGCAGTGCAGTGGACTTTGTTGGATATAAATTGAATGTTACATTTGCTGATAGCAGTGACTACACCTCAAAGAAATAAAAATAGGAGGTTCAATTCATATAGTCACTTTCATTTCCTCAGAATTTTCCAAAATATTTTTGAAATAGGATTATAAGGTAAGCTAGGCTTCAGGTTAACAACATATTTCTCAGTATTGCATTGAATTGTCTGGCCAGATTAATTGTTTAAGGCTCTGGAGTGAGGCTTCAACATGCAATATTCAATTCCGTTCAATTTAGTTTGATTTACTATTGTCACACATACTGAGACACAGTTTAAAGTATTATTTTGCGTGCTAACCAGACAAATCATACCTTACATTATAGGTAGGAAGAGGAGAGGAAAGAGGTCCTGTGAGGACAATTCAGGGAATTAGGCAGGGAGCTAAAAAGCAGGACTACCTGATTAGTAATCTTACTACCCGTGCCACGGGCTAGTGAGGCTAGGAACAGAGAGAGAGTATAGTTGAACATGTGGTTACAGAGTTGGTGTAGGAGGGAGGGCTTTAGTTATACGGATCATTGGGGTGTCTTCTGGGGAAGATGGTACCTGTAGAAGAAGGATGGGTTGTACCTGAACTGGAGGGGCACTAATATCCTGGGTGGGAGGTTTGCTAGAGCTCTTTGGGAGAGTTTAAACTAGTGTGGCAGGGGTTTGGGAACCAGAACAACAGGCCAATAAGTGCAGGGACTCGGGACAAAAGAAAGACTGAGATATGCACAGTGCAGAGTAAGATCAGGCAGAGGGAAGTCATGGGGTTCAGACAGACTGGAAGTCTAGAATGCATTTACTGCAACGCAAGAAGTATAACAGGTAAGACAGATGAAATAATAGCATGGATTACTGCATGGAATTATGATGTTATTGCCATTACAGAGACATGGTTAAAGGAGGGACAGGACTGGCAGCTTAACATTCCAGGGTATCACTGTTTTAGTTGGGATAGAAAGGGAAACAAAAGGGCTGGGAGAGTTGCATTGCTGATTAGGGATCACATCACAGCTGTGTTGAGGGAGGACACATCGGAGGGATCTTGCAGTGAGGCATTATGGGTGGAGCTCACGAATAGGAAGGGTGAAATCACAATGCTGGGGGGTTTTCTACAGACCTCCTAACAGCCCACATGAGACAGAGGAGCAGATATGTAGTCAGTCACTAGAAAGGTGTGAAAAAAGCAGGGTAGCTGTGGTGGGTGACTTCACCTTTCCTCCTATTGACTGGGACTGCCTTAGAGCTAGGGGCTCGGATGGAGACCAACTTGTTAGTTGTGTGGAGGAGGGCTTTTTGAGGCAGTATGTTGACAATCCAACCAGAGAGGAGGCCATACTAGACTTGGTATTAGGGAATGAGCCAGGACAGGTAATTGAAGTTTCAATAGGAGAGCATTTTGGGCTTAGCGACCAGAACTCCATAACATTTTGAGTAGTCATGGACAAGGGCAAGAGTGGCCCTCGAGTGAGGGTGTTTAATTGGGCAAGGGCCAATTACATCCAAATTAGACAAGAACTAGGAAATGTGGATTGGGAGCAGCTATTTGAAGGCACATCTGAGTCTGGCATGTGGGAGGCTTTTAAAGACCAGTTGATTAAAGTGCAGGATATGCATGTTCCTGCAAAACTGAAGGATAGGAATGGCAGGATCCAAGAACCATCGATGACAAAGGAAGTTGGAAACTTTGTCAAAGGAAGAAGGAAGCATATGATAGGTCTAGGCAGCTGCAAACTGACAAAGCCCTTGAGGAGTATAGAGAAATTAGGAAGGACCTTAAACGCAGAATTAGAAAGGCTAAAAGGAGCCATGAAATGTCTTCAGCAAACAGGGTCAAGGAGAATCCCAAGGCTTTTATGTATATATTAAAGAAAGAGGGTAGCAAGGGAGTCGGTCCCCTCAAGGGCAAAGGAAGGAACTTATGCGCGGAGCTACAGGAAGTGGAAGAGATCCTTAATAAGTAGCGGAGGATGAGTTTGTTGACTTGCTTGCTGAGGTTTCTTGTTTTTGTTCAGACATTTCATCACCTTGCTAGGTGACATCATCAGTGGAGCCTCCGATGACGTAATGTTATTCTACTCCGCTTGGAATTTATACTGTCCGATCCGTTATGGTGAGTACTGTCATTTCTGGTTTTTAAATGGGCCGAACTACAGATCTTTGCCAATACTTTAAAGTAGCGGAAGGACTTTACTCCTTGAGTCTGGTGCCTTAGACCACTCTGCCATCCTGACACTGATGAACCAGAGGCTCAATGGTTAGCACTGCTGCCTCTCAGTGCCCGGGACCTGGGTTCGATTCCACCCTCAGGCGACTGTGTGGAGTTTGCACGTTCTCCCCGTGTCTGTGTGGGTTTCCTCTGGGTGCTCCGGATTCCTCCCACAGTCCGAAGATGTGCGGGCTAGATGGATTGGCCATGCTAAATTGCCCGTAGCATTCAGCAACGTGTAGATTAGGTGGGTTATAGGGGGATACTCTTGAGGGTCGGTGTGGACTTGTTGGGCCAAAGGGCCTGTTTCCACACTGTAGGGATTCTATGATCTATGATCTACTATCTATGAAGTACTTTGTATCGGTATTCACCGAAGAGAAAGGCATGACTGATGTTGAGGTCGGGGATGAGTGTGTGAATACTCTAGAGAATATCAATATAATAAAGGAGGATATTTTGGCTATCCAAAATTGCATTAAGGTAGGTAAGTCCCCAGGGCCAGATGGGATCTATCCCAGGTTTCTGCGAGAGGCAAGGGGAGAAATAGCTGGGGCATTAACAGATATCTTCACATCCTCCTTGACCACAGGCAAGGTTCCAGAGGACTAGAGATTAGCCAATGTTGTTTCATTGTTTGAGAAAGGAAGCAGGGATAATCCAGAAAATTATAGGCTGCTGAGTCTGACATCTGTGGTGGGGAAGCTCTTGGAGAAGATACGGAGGGACAGGATATATGCACATTTAGAAGAAAATAGACTAGTTGGTAACAGATAGCATGGTTTCGTACAGGTTTCATAATAGATACTGTAAAAAATGGATAAAGAGAGTTAGTGTTGTGTACCCCTAGTGAGCATAAGTAATTGCACTTACAATTGCAAAGACTAGACCATTACTATTACCTCTTCTCCAAGATTCACATTCATTTCTTCACTAACACGTTTTGCCACAGACATAGCTGCCACACGTCTGGGCTGAGTACATCCAATCATACCATAGTTTGAATAACCATCTTCACTAAGATACTGCGTTAGTTGAGTAGTTTTTCCACTACCAGTCTCTCCAACAACAATGACGACATTGTTATCACTGTACAGAACGAAGAAGAAAAAGGGATCATTTATATGAAGTTTAACTTTTATCAACTACTCGAACAGATAAAAAACAAATTTGCTCTGATGTCCTTAAAGCCAGGCCAAAGATACAGTCTGACTTGACACAAAAATCCGTGACTTTTACTTTATTGACAAAAATTATCCTACTTTGAGAAATTAAAGTTGACCTTGTGGTGTATGACCAAATTTGCTATTTTGGTTTTATTTGGAGGGCCCTTGTTTTAGTGTTGTGACAAAAGATTAGTCATTCTTTTCAGTGAAGGCAAACATAACTAAATATCAGTTGAAGCAAGAAACAGTTACCGTGAGACTGACAGTCCAACATTCAATCATTTGTGCTTCCAATTTGATATCTTGTAAATATATAAAATAGGACATGTATTAATCATAGCATTCAACTCATACAATTCTCCAACCCGTTCTTTTCAATTCTGCATTCGTGCAAAATTTCTTTTGTTGAATTGGAATAGGAGTAACATGTATTTATAAGAACAACTGAACTTGTGTTTCACAAATACACTTCGGTAACAGATTATCCTAACGTAAATTTATGTAATTCATTAATTGTGAACTGCTTTGAGATATCCCAAGGACATGAACAATAGTCCCTACAATTCTCTTGGTGCATAGACATCTGACGTCCGTGGGCAGCAGCAACTTCCAAAACCAGATGCCAATGCATGGCATGTCAATCAGCGTGCACAGGACAGTGGAGTCTTGGCAGGTGCACAGTTGTTGAGAGGAAACACTGGGCATAAAAAGGTACTAAATATTTTTTAGTTAAGATTTTTAAAATTTGGTTAGAGGTTAATATTGAAATTCACCAGGTGTTTAAATTCACCTTCAAAAGACAGCTGAAAGAAATATTGTAACTTCAGCAAAATGGAGATCAAAACACAACTTTTATTACAAATGCAAATTACACATGGCAAGTTTCCAGTTGTATGAACCAACCACCACCACCTCCTCTCCCACCAGCGCCCCACAACAAACAAACAACTAAACTGGATGGACTACCCACATCAGATTTGGACGAAATAAAAAGGTACACGTAGTTCACTAACCGAACAAAGTCCTCCTTGCTAATAAAAACCAAAAGAACTGTGGATGCTGTAAATCAGGATCAAAAACAAAGTTGCTGGAAAAGCTCAGCAGGTCTGGCAGCATTTGTGAAGGAGAAAACAGAGTTAACGTTTCGGGTCCAGTGACCCTTCCTCAGAACTGATGGTGGCTGGGAAAACGTCAGTTTATATGCAGAAAACAGGGAGGTTGGTGGGGTAGGGAGTAAACGATAGGATAGATCTCAAAGAGAGAGGAAGACAGTTGGACAGACAAAGGAGTTGCTAACGATCTGGCTGGGAGGGTGAGTCGTTGTTAATGGGCACTGTTTAGTGCCTAACAACAGGGGGTGAGTAATGGCAGGCTATTGTGGTAACAAGGCCTGGTGTGTGGGGTAGGGGTCTGGGACATGGGAGCGTTTAGGCCCTAAAATTATTGAACTCAATATTGAGTCCGGAGGGCTGTAGGGTCCCCATGTGGAAAATGAGGTGTTGTTCCTCCAGCTTGTGTTGGGCTTCACTGGAACACTGCAGCAAGCCAGAGACAGAGATGTTGGCCAGGGAGCAGTGTGGTGCATTGAAGTGGCAGGCAACAGGTAGTTCAGGGTCTTTTTTGCGGGCAGAACCTAGATGTTCTGCGAAGCAGGCGCCAAGTCTATGCTTCGTTTCCCCAGTGTAGAGGAGACCACATTGTGAGCAGCAAATGCAGTAGACTAGATTCTGGAAAGTGCAGGTGAAGTTTTGGGCCATTGGGCCCAAACATACCTTCCAGGTGAAGCAACACTTCACCTGCACTTCCCAGAACCTAGTCTACTACATTCGCTGCTCACAATGTGGTCTCCTCTACATTGGGGAAACAAAGCGTAGACTTGGCGCCCGCTTTGCAGAACATCTACGCTCTGCTCGCAAGAAAGACCCTGAACTACCTGTTGCCTGCCACTTCAATGCATCTCCCTGCTGGCTGGCCAACATCTCTGTCTCTGGCTTGCTGCAGTGTTCCAGTGAAGCCCAATGCAAGCTGGTGGAACAACACCACATTTTCCACGTGGGGACCCTACAGCCCTCCGGACTCAATATTGAGTTCAATAATTTTAGGGCCTAAACGCTCCCATGTCCCAGACCCCTACCCCACACACCAGGCCTTGTTACCACATAGCCTGCCGTTACACACTCCCTGTTGTTAGTCACTAACAGTTCCCATTAACAACTACTCACCCTCCCAGCCTGATCGTTAGCAACTCCTTTGTCTGTCCAACTGTCTTCCTCTCTCTTTGGGCTCTATCCTACCGTTTACTCCCTACCCCACCCACCTCCCTATTTTCTGCATATAAACTGATGTTTTCCCAGGCATCATCAGTTCTGAGGAAGGGTCACCGGACCCGAAACGTTTTACTCTGTTTTCTCCTTCACAGATGCTGCCAGACCTGCTGAGCTTTTCCAGCAACTTTGTTTTCATTCCTCCTAGCTAAGATCTGGGAACTTGCACTAATATTGAAAGAGCTGTCCAATTGGCAGCCTGACATACTCATACTTGCAGAATCATGTCTGTCAATCCTAAACTCTACCATTTCAACTTGCAGGACTGGGCCATCAAAAAAGTTACAGCATACAGTTGGGAAGACACAGACAGTCTTGGCCACTCCTACATACCACTTACTTTTCCTTCCTCAGCTAAGCTATCAGACTCAACTCGCGGCAGGTGGCATAAGAATAAACACATATACTTGTTCAATTTATCTGCTACAGATACTTATGCCCATGACAGTACTGGTTGGTGGGACTGCCACACAATCCTTGCAGAGATGAAGCCCTGCCTTCATACTGAGGACATCTTTCGTTGTTTGCATAAAGCTACGACAGTGGTAAATGGGATGGAATCAGTATCGATGTCATAGCTCAAAACTAGGAATCCAGGACGTGGATGATCAATGTTGTGGGCCACCTGAAGCACAGAATTCTTCAACCCCAGTCTGTAACCTCAGGGCCCAGCATATTCTTTACTCTATCATTACAATCAAGCCAGGCTGCCAATCTCAATCCAGTCAAGACTGAGAAAAAGCATGCCAATAGCAGATGTCCTAAGCCTGCTGTAGTGTTCCAGCGAAGCTCAATGCAAGCTTCAGGAACAGCACTCATCTGTTGCTCGGGCATTTTACAGTCTTTTGCACTCAACATCAAGTTTAACAACTTCAGGTCATTTACTCTGTCCTCATTTTGATTATCCCAACCTCCTCCCAGACTCCTGTTTAGGTGGGTTTGCTTTGACCTCTTTCCTGCTATTAACACTTAACATTAACACCTACATTTCATCTATGATCGCTTTGCCACTACCATTAGCACACCGTTTGTCTTTTGCTCCAGGGCATCTTACCATCTGTTCTACTTGTTCCTCCTCCCTGCTTTTTCTACAGCATAAATCCCACCAATTTTCTAGTCCCCTTCAGTTCCACAGAAGAAAAATACTGGACTTCATAACTTTGTTTCTCTCTCCACAGATGCTGCCTGACCTGCTGAGTTTCTATTAGCATTTATTTTGGTTTTTATTTTAGGTCTCCAGTATCTGCAGTACTCTACTTTTATTATTGTGTTAACTGAGAGGCAGGAACACTTGAAATTGAGATGCCAACCTGGTGATGCTTTAACATATGATTAAGTGCTCACAAACCAAAAGTAGGGTTACGTTACAAACAACTAAGTGGTTCCATCATCAACAGAACAGTTCAAAGCACTACTGTCGTGCCATAGTCACAAATGATCATTGACAATTAAAGAATAAAGAGAAGAGCCAGAATGAACATCCCCATCTAAAATGATGGCATCCGAATACAGAAAACAACAGTTAAGTATTTGCAAACATCTTCAGCCATAAATGCAGAATACGTGGCCCTTTTTGGTACCACCTGGTATCACAAATGTCAGTCTTCGGCCAATTGATTCTCTCACATATCACGAATTGGCCTTATGCACCAAACACAGCAAAGACTATGGCCTGAAAACATCACAACTGCAGGACAACAGACTTGTCCTCCTGGATGTGTTTCTAGCTGCAAACACAAATTGTTGGAAAAACTCAGCAGGTTTGGCAGCATCTGTGGAAAGAGAAAGAGTTTGTGTTTCAAGTCTATAACGACTCTTCTTCAGAACAGAACATCTCTAAGCGGAGCTGTTCGCAAACAGCTAAGCAACAAACTGGAAAACTGGGCAGGTTTCTGCAGTCCATAAAAAGCGGGACAAATCCAATCTAACCATTAGAGTCCCAGTGGTTTACTCTCAATCATCAGCAAAGTGGCAGAAATTGTTGTCAACAGTACAATCAAGCAGCACTTATCCATCTATGTGTAATTTGGATTTTGCCAGGAACATTAGGTTTTGGGTCACACTCCAGCACTCCAAACACAGACAAAACAATAAACTCCAGCAAAGTAACAGTGACTGCTCTCAACATTAAGGCATAACTTGACAGAGTTCAGCATTTAGTTAAACTGAGGATAAAACTCTATTTGGACTCTTACATAGCATGAATGAAGATGGTTTTTTTTTTGGAAGCCAATAATACCTAACCTCATCATACAAAGAGTTTGTCAGGACAGTGGTGTTGGCCCAACTGCATTAAGCGGTTTCATCAGTAGCCTTCCCTTGATCACCAGGTCACAAGTTTGCTGTTCACTGAAATTGGAACTGTCCCCTATACAATCAATTTGCAATAACCCAGGTAACATAACAGTCAGCACCTACATAGTCTGACCTAGCCTGGATGTTAAATAACATTCATAGCACTTATGCCAGGCCACCTCCAAGATCATCTTCAACAAGAGAAGGTCTAACCAACTCCCTTCAACATTCAAAGGCACTACAATCACTGAATCACCAACTTTCAAAATCCTGTTATCACCACTGACAGAAAGATACGTTGATGAGTCGCATAAATACAATGGCTACAAAAGCAGCTGGAAAGTGTATATCCTATGTTGATACTTACCTATTGACTCCCACAACCTTTCAACACCTACAAGGTGCAAGTCAAGAAGGAAACATAATACTTATTTGCCTGGAAAAGGGAAAGGCCAATGACACTCGAGTAGCTCAACACCAGCCAGGACAAAATAGGCCATTAGATTCAACCCCATTCACCACCTTAAACATCAAGGCAAGGCAGCTACAAGATGTTTCATCTACAAGATGAACTGCAGCAACTCAATAAGGTTTGGTCAGCAGCACCACCAAAACCTGCACTTTCCATTATCAAGGGGGACAAGGGCATGATAATACATACGATCATCTCCAAGCTCCTCTCCAACCCATGCACCATCCCAACGTGGAAACATTTTACTGTTTATTCATCATCATTGGTCAAAACCATGGAACTCCCTAGCCAACAGTACTGTACTGCACCACCACTATAGGAACTGCAGATGTTCAAGAATCCAACTCAGCGCCTTCTCAAGGGCAGTTGAATTGGACAATAAATGCTAGACTTGTCAGTGATGCCAATGTCTTGAGATTCTTTATTTAAAGAAAACCTGGCAAGATCCAATGACCCAGGAGTCTGGTAAAAGAAACACACAAGTCGTCAACACAGTCTCATTGTGGTCATGGGGGTTTGAAGGCTGGGCCAGCATTTATTATTCATCCCTAGTTATCCTTGAGAAGGTGGAATGAGCTGCCTTCTTGAATCACTGCAGTTCATTCGGTGTAGATAGACCCACAAAGTTATTAGAGAGGGAGTTCCAGGACTTTGACGCAGAAACACTGAAGGAATGGCAATATATTTCCAAGTCAAGATGATGTGTTGCTTGGAGGGAAAATTTCCGGTGGTGCTGCATATGCTATCCTTGTCCTTCTAGATGGTAGTGGCCGTGGGTTTTAAAGGTGCTGTCTAAGAAGCCTTGATGAATATTTGCAATGCTATTGAACCTTGGTGGTGGAGAGAGTGAATGCTGATAGATGCAGTGCCAACTTAGCATGCTATTTTGACCTAGATATGTCAAGTTTCTTGAGCATTGTTGGAGGTACATTCATCCAGACAAGTGGGTAGTGCTCCTTCACACTTGTATCTTCTGCCTTATAAATAGTGGGGAGACTTGACTTTGTACCAAGTTTCGCCCAGTAAATTTTGGTCAGGCACTTGTGGTTGTATTGGCTGACCTTACAATAACCGGCTCAGCGCCACCCCACTTGTTCCAGATTACACAGATTTATGGACACCAGCTGACCACATTTGTTTTCAAACTTTTATCTTTAAAAATAATCAAAGCAAATTCTTCTGTGTGCCATTACATTGACACACAGCTGCAGGAGCTTTCTATGGCAAAGTGGCTTTTCCAAAAGTTTGAAAGCGATGAATCATGACTGACAGGAGTCCAGGGTGCAGTAGGTAGAGTAAGGTAAGTTCATAGAATCACACAGTGCAGAAGAGATCTTTCTGCCCATCGAGTCTGCACCGACATGTGAGAAACACCTGATGTGTAACCCAATCCCAATTGCCAGCACTTGGCCCACAGCCTTGAATATTATGACATGCCAAGTGCTCATTCAGGTACTTTTAAAGGATGTGAAGCAGTTTGCTTCTGACATCACCACCCTCTGGGTAATAACGTTTTTCTCACCGCCCCCCCCCCCTCAAAAACCTCCTGGCCCTCACCTTAAATCCATGTGCCCTCATGACTGATCCTTCAACTAAAGGGAACAGCTGCTTCTTATCCAGTCTGTCCATGCTCTTCATAATCTTGTACATCTCAATCAGATCATCCCGCAGTCTTCTCTGCTTCAAAAGAAACAACTGAAGCTTCTCCAACCTTACATCATAGATTGTCCATTCCAAGCAGCATTCTGGTGAATCTCCTCTGCACTCCCCCAGTGCAATCATATCCTTCCGGTCATGCGGCAACTAGAACTGAACATAGTACTCTAGCTGTGGTCTCATCAAAGTTCTACACAACTCCAACAATACTTCCCTGCTTTTGTAATCTATGCCTCCATTGATAAAGGCGGATATCTCATATGCCTTCTTCACCTCCCTAACATACCCTTCTGCCTTCAGAGATCTATGGACAAACGCTCCAAGGTCCCATTGTTCCACAGAACTTCCTAGTGTCTTGTCATTCATTGAATACTTCCTTGTCAAACTACTCCTTCCAAAGTGTATCACGTCACACTTTTCAGCGTTAAATTCCATCTGCCACTTACTGCCCATTTGACCATCCTGTTTTATATCTTCTTGTAGCGCAAGACACTCCACCTCACTGATAACCATCTGACCAAGCTTTGTGTAATCTACAAATTTACTAATCCAAACCCCACACTATGTCATTTATATAAATGATGAATAATAGGGGACCCAGCACAGATCCTTGTGGTACACCACCGAACAGTGGTTTCCAGTCTCTAAATCAGCCTCTGTCATCAGCTTCTGTCTCCAAAAACTGAACCAGTTTTGAATCCAATCTATCACATTACCGTGTATCCCATGTGCATTTGCTTTCTTGGTAAGTCTCCTATGTGGAATCTTGTCAAAGGCTTTGCTGAAATCCATATAAACTACATCAACTGCACTATCCTCATCTACACATCTAGTCACCTTCACAAAAAATTAAATCAAACTTGGTAGGCATGACCTCCCTCTAATGAAGCCCTGCTGATTATCCCTAATCAAGCCATGCCTCATCAGGTGGAAATATATGCTGTCCTTCATAATTTTCTCCAATACCTTCCCCACCAGTGACCTCTGGCTTATCTCTACAACTTTTCTTAACTATCAAAACCACATTAGCTATTCTCCAGTGCTCTGACATCTCCTGTGTGGCCAGAAAGGAATTAAAAATTCGGGTCAGTGCCCCTGCAACCTCCTCCTTGGCCTCCCACATCAGCCTGGGACACAATTCATCCAGACCTGGAGATTTGTCCACTTTTAAGCCTGCCAACACCTCTAATGCCTTGTCCTTCCCTATGTCAATTTGCTCAAGCACCTTGCAGTCTCTGTCCTGTATTCAATACCTTCATCCTCATTCTCATTCTTTTGGGTGAAGACAGGTATGAAGTACTGGTTCAACACTCTATCAATGTCCTCTGGTGCCACCCACAGATTGCCCCATGGTCCCTAACAGGCCCCACTCTTTCTGTGGTGGTTATCCTCTCCCCATTGATATACTTATAGACTATCTTGGGATCTTCCCAATTACCAGCCAGAACTTTCTCATATCTCTTCTTTGCTTTCTTAAGCTCCAACCTGCACTTTCTGTACTCTACTAGTGTCTCTGCTGATTTGCTCCCCTTGTACCTGCTAAAAGCCTCTCTCTTCCTTCTTATATCCTGAATAACTCTGGTTATCCATATTTTTCTGGACTTATTACTCCTTCTCATCACCCTAGAGGGAACAGGATGGGCTTGCACCCTGCCCATTTCGTTTTTGAATGACCTTAACAACTCTACTGTAAATTTCCTCACTAGTAGCAATTCACAGTCTACCTTGGCCAGATCTTGCCTTATTTTACTAAATCTGCTCTCCCCCAATCCAAATGAATTACAACATGTCTATTTCGTTGTCCATTATTAGCTTTAATTGTACCATGATGTGATCACTATCATTAAAATACTCTCCCATCACAACCTCAACCACCTGCCCAGCTTCAGTCCCCAGATTAGGTCCAGAACAGGTCTGTGCCTTGTTGGACCCTCTACATATTGGCCTAAAAAGTGCTCCTTTTTATATTTCAAGCCTGTAACACTATGTTTATCCCAGTTAATGTTGAGAAAGTTGAAATCAGGTACTAAAATTACCCTTTTGTTATTATTTTTACACACTATCATAAATTATGCATCAATGCGCTCCTCATCAAGGAAGTCAAGTTATGACATCTCACAGATTGTGAATAGGGTTGCCAACTCTGGCTGAACACAATCATTTTGCACTGTGTATTCCAGATCATAATGGCTCACTGTGGCAAAAAAATTGGTGTTCCAACTAGCCATAACCAGTAACAACAAGCTATTTAACCATGAAATTACTACTCACCGTATTATATTGAGTAACTGCTCTCTAATAGCAAATATAGGTAGGTATTGTCTTTGTTCAAGAATAGATTTCTTCTTTGCAAATTCACTGCTTGCCACATTCTTGTCCTTCATATGGTCAGCAAACTTCTGATCAATTCTACACATTAACAATATTAGAAAATATATTTCAGAAATTAATGTTGCATTTGTTATCAGATCACTCTGTAGTCTGTAATATAGGGAGAGGCTGAATAGGCTGGGACTATTTTCCCTGGAGCGTTGGAAGGTGAGGGATGACCTTATAGTGGCATGGATAGGGTAAATAGACAAGGTCTTTACCTGGGGGTGGGGGAGTCCAAAACTACACAGCATAGATTTAAGGTGATGGGGGAAAGACTTAAAAGGAACCCAAGGATAACTTTTTTACACAGGGGGTGGTGAGTATACAGAATGAGCGACCAGAGGAAGTTGTAGAGGCTGGTACAATTACAGCATTTAAAAGGAATCTAGACAGGTATACGAATAGGAAGGATTTAGAGGTATATGGGCCAAAAGCTGGCAAATCAGACTCGATTTATTTAGGATATCTGGTCGGCATGGACGACTTGGACCGAAGGGTCTGTTACCGTGCTGTACATGACTTTAAGAGCAGAATTGTACTGTACACTGTCTTCATGTATAACAGAGGCAACATACAGCACTTAAGATGTTATCTATTAATGGATGGTGGAGGCAATAAAACTGCAACATGGACCTTTTGTGTTACTTTTTTATTTAATTTGCATGCATAAAGGAGCAAGAGTGAAAACAGGCAAGTGGTGGGCAGAGTTTATTACAATACTATTGTTTTACTTATGACACCTGATTCAAACAGAGATCAGATTGCTTCTTTGGCTTGACTGCAAAATTCAGACAAATAAAATTTGTCTGGGGAGTCACAACGCAGTTCCCAACTAATAAGATAGCCAAACAGCAAAATGAAAGCATTAAAGGTCAGTAATTAATTGGCCTACTTCCCAACCAATACTTAATTCTTTACAATATCAGCAATTTTTATTTGCTGTTTGATTAATTGGTGATTTTTCACTTCAAATGTTTTGAAATATTTTAATAAATTTTAAATACTACATAAACGGAAGTGATCTACGTTGTTTGCCACAGGAGAGAGAATTAACCCATTTCAAAGCCAGTAGTAAAACACATACCTGTAATCCACATTCCCGTCTTCTCCTATGTCTTGATCCTTCTCTTCTACCTGTTTTATGCCCATAATGTCTCCTAGTTTGGTCCCAGCCAGTTCCCAGTGTTTATGCTGAGCCTGTTACAGAAACATCAGCAATTAAAAATCATATATGAACTTAGTGCTTAGACTGGTACTTACTGCTCTGCCCAGCAGCTTTGGGGGCAGGGAACCTCAGAGGCAAATATCCCCCTACCCCCATTAGTGAGAAAGTGCTGTCCAAGCTTCTTGTCTAATCAAAGGATTCAGCACTAAATTCTCAACCCATTTGAAGCTGCCAAACAATCAGGGGTTAGTAGACCTAGGGAGCCAGAAAGCATCATGGAGGCCCAGACTGCACAACCATGACAGATGGCAATGGTGAGTAAGTAAGTCTTTAGGGTGAAGTCACAAGAAGTCACAGTCCCTCCCAAAAGTCGGCCTGGTCGTCAGGTTGCCTCGGTTTCCCATCGGCAAAGTAGCTACATTTCACACCTTCATGGAATATAAGTGATCAAGTTAGTGGCAGACTAAGGCTTTTAAATGAGAAGGGAGCAACTATCCTTCCAGAGCCAACTACCAAGTTACTTGCCCTTCTTGCAATCTTAGTAATGCAAACGTTTTATTAACTGGCACCTATGGGAGTAAGAGTGTACTGGTTAATAAAATATTCTGATCGATCAAAGGGTCCACATAATCAATGTAAAAACACACACTAAGCAATAGAAACATGATGCAGGGGATATACACATCAGTGTTACACTTTATTTACAGCATAAATCACTTAAATAATAATACAACTTTGCCTTAAATGAAAATTAACAGCAGAGAGCCTTCTGTATTATCACGGAGATCGTGATAATACAGTAAATGTCTGGTATTTCAGGTATACAATTTTTGCCAGTTTATCAATACAGCTGGTTCATAAGATGCCAGTTAAAACAGTTTATCGTACTAAGGACATAATCAACTGAGCTTTTGTTAATCTCAAGAAGTGTTTTTTTGCATGAAATGGACTAAGCAGATCCTGCTCTTTATTTCACTCAACTGAATACACACATAATTTAGTTAGCAAGTGAACGAGACAACATTCACCTCATCCCAAATTTAACAAATCACTTGCTTTCTGGAAGTCCATACAGACAATATCCAGAGCACTTGAGACTGCCTCAAAAATTCAAATAAATTATTGAGTAATGACCTATCCTTCATAATTCCATGCATATTCCTGCCTAAATGCTTAGTGACTGATCCCTTTTGACAGAAGCCAAAACCTCCACAAGACTGATGTAAATCAGACATGCCTGGAATTGCCCAGCTTCTTCCTTTTTTAAACTTTTGGTGCAGGCCAATCATTTCAGCCCTAGTACATCTCTGCAGGAGTTCCTCAGGGGCCTGACAAAGGCTCAACCATTTTCAGCTGCTTCAAAGATCTTCCCTCCATCACAGGTCAAAAGTGGGGATGTTTGCTGATGACTGCAGTCCTAAAAGACTAAAGTAGTCTGTGCCCACATTCTGCAAGACCTTGACAACATTCCGGGTTGGGCTGTAAATGGGAACTAATAATCAGGACACACAAGTGTCAGACAGTAACCCATCTCCATCAAGAGACATTTTAATCATTCCCTCCATATGCAACAGTACCACCACTGCTGAATCCCACATCATCAGTGACGAGGTTGTTAACATTGACCAGATATTTAACTGGACCAGTCACATAAATACAGTGGATACAAGAGACTGAGAATTCTGCAACTGTAACTCACTCTGACTCTCCAGGCCCTACCAAAACTAAAAGCTACAAGTGCAAGAAACTGTCTCCGCTTGCCTGGAATAGTGCAACTCAAACAACCTTCAGAAGGCTGGCCACTATCTGAGACAAAGCAACACGTGAGTGGTATCTCATTCATTTACTCTATCCCCTTAAATGTTTACTCAATCTACTTATGGCACACATGAGCAGCAGTGTGCGAATTCAAGGTGCACTACTGCAACTCACCAAGGCTTCTGCAACATCACCTTTCAAAGCAATGATCTCTGCCATCTGGAAGGATAAGCACAGCAGATTCATGAAAACACCACCATCTGCAGGTTTTCAGCCAAGCCACAGGCAGTCTTGACTTAGAATTACATCATCACTCCTTCACTGGGTTACTGGGTCTAAAACCTGGACTCCTGTCCTAATATCACTGAGGACCTGACCAAACCACATGGACTACACCTGTTCAGAAAGATGGCTCACCACAAACTTCTCAACTATAATGAAGAACAGGCAGTTCATAAAGGATCTAGCGTTCGATGCTCACATCCTCTGAGTGAATAAAAAAGCCTTATCATTCTAGTGTGGCAGCCTCCTGGCTGCTAAAACACAGACAGATTGCTAACTTGGCCAAACAGCATGGGATGCGGGATACATTGGGCAAGAGAAACCCTGAAATCATAAAACCCACACACCAGACACAGTGCAAACACAGCAGCCAGGTACTAATGACACTAGCATAATGTAAAAGGCAAAAGGCATTCTGCATAAACACCCCCAATAACTTATCCACTAAGCAAAGGAAAGCCCAAACAGAAAGGCACTGGGTCCTACTACACAAAGGAACTAACAGTATCATGCCATCTAAATGATTGACTCATGTTTCAAACTATTAAGTGTAGCCCCCCTGATTGGCCAGAACTATAAAAATTTCCAGAAAACCATCGAGAAGGTATAAAAACACAGTTCACCTGCAAATCTCTCTCTTGGAACCACTCCCGGAACCCCTGGAATCATTTGAGGCCTTCCAAGGAGACCAGCATGGCAAAAGGCAGACACAAGCTGACCATCCAGGAAGAGAAGGTGAAAGGAGAGGCGGGGGGGGGGGG
>JAHRHZ010000223.1:23663798-23679505 GCA_024137785.1 Ginglymostoma cirratum
TGCAAACCCAGGGAGAGAACCACAAAGAAAGCGACTGCGTAAATTTATGAGTGACTTGGGAAGTACTGTAACCTTATAGGGCCAAATAGGATTAGGGATAGTATGTTTACTATTAAAGATTATTATAATATTTTCCTAACAAAGTGGGACTTGGTTGCTTTGGTACCAGCTTGGGTTTATATTGATTTGACCGCTTTTGTATTGTGGGATACCTGGGCAAATTCATTCATAATATTCTGGTCAGAGTTGATTGTAACTTGTTTAAAGAGGAACCTGGCAACATTTGGCATTCCTGTTAAGAGGCTTTGGTTTGAAGTGATTTCCCAAGCGAGGTGATCTACAGCCAGAGCGAGCAAAGCACGAGCTGGAAAAGGGTAATGGGGTCTCGAGGGACTGTGAGGAAAGTAGCTTAGAAGGGGACAGATGTTTGCCTCTTGTGTAGAAACCCTAGAGACATTTTGGACTCCTTGAACAAACCAAGGGAGCTTTTATTTTAACCCCTGTCGTCCCTGTCCCAGAAGTGTTTGATGGGTTCAGTGTGACGGGAGGTTTACTTTATTTATTTTCAGTTCCAATGAGTAGAAGAAACTTTCCTCTAAATTTTAAACATTTGTCTCTGTCCTGAGAATGTTTGATGGTAACTGACCTGAGGAGAACTGAATTTAGTTTACTTTGAGTTTGAATGACTAGAGGAAAGTTTAGTCTGTATTTGGACCCCTGATTGTCTTTACCCCAGGTGTGTTTGGTGGGGACAGAGTTGGGGGAAAGACATTTTTTAATTTTAACAGTCAAAGGAACTTTACTTTGAGTTCAAGGGAGTTGAGGGGATGAGTTCCAAAGAATCGAGGAAACTACTTTTAAGAGAAATTCAGTAAAGAATCCAGCAATAATACGCTTGCTAGCAAAATAGGAGAAGTTTCCCCTTTTCTCATATGGGAGGACAATCTCAGACAATATCTTTTTAAAAGAGTGGCCCAAATGGACAGAATTCTGTAGCAGCCCAGCCTGGCTGTGGACCATAGGTTCCATGGCCCAAGACATATGGCAAGAAACACATAACAAATTAGGAAAGAAGAGCACTAAGACAATCACAGCAATAGCAGTAGCACGTAGCCTAGAAGCCTCCTGTAGACAACTAGCTGAGATCCGATTGCTGTGGGAGCGATTTGAAATCACTACTGATGAATCAGAAAAGTTAAAACTTGGAGTTAAACAGCAGGACACCAGAATACTGGAAAATCTGATTCATACAAGACAGTTGCAGTCACGTTTGGAAACAGCCCATTCTAATGTGAGGAGGACCATTGAGGACCAACAGGCAGCCTCAGCATATGTTGACAAACTGGAAGAACAGTGTAGGAAGCTCCAAGTAGCCATACAGGTTGTCCAAGCCTCCAATGCCCTAGTATAGAGCATTCAAAGTGCCAGGAAAAAATATAGCCCCAAGAGAATCAGATTTCATCCCCAAATGGGATGATGTGTGTCTTTAGGGTCCTCAGGAGAGATAACGAGACCCACCCACACCCAATCCCCTTCTGCTCCAGACAGGGACCCTGCCACCCTTCTCCCAGGTGACTGCTTCTCCAGAGCCCACCCCCAACCCATACCCTGACCCACAGACAGCACCACAGCCCATGAGTCCTGTGGTCACCCAGCATCACACAACTGATGATCACACGACATATACAAGACCTATTCCAGCCAGCCATCTGGCAGACACTGCCAAAAAAGTGTTACTTTTTGATTCCACCTCAGACCCATATTCATTTTTTTGATGAAATCTACCAACAGTCTGTCATACACAGACGGTCAGCAGCAAACCAAATTAATCACCATGTGCCTCAGTCCAGCAGTCCATTCAGCCCTCCCTGAGGACTGACAACTGGGGAGAGGGACCCTTGATGACATGAAGGCAGTGGTCCTTACTGCTGTAGCGCAGGATAGGGCAGACACTCGGCACAAACGCTGACACCAACAAAGAGAACTCCCCACGAGCGCTGCCCAGAGCTTCTGGGTCCAATTCATCCGTTTTCGAGGACACGACCTGCACCTCTCTTACTGATGAGGAATGGAAAAACTGGGTCCACACCCTGTCTTCCATGACTCAGAAAGGGGGAGGGATGCATGCCTGGGATTCAATCCCTCTGAAGCTTCCTGTAATGATGCTTGGGTCCTCCGCAAATTAATTGCTGTATCGGAGAGGGAGTTGAGACACAACAGCCATCTGGAAAGACAGTCTGCATAAGTGCAGTCCACACTTCCTGACCAACTTGAAGGAATGAAAGAAGGGGCAGGAATACACCAAGGAGTCCCAGGCAGACTTCCCCTCCATACAAGTGCCCTGACCCCACAAGAACTCCCATAAATGAACCATTCTAGATGGTCACACCAAGGTGATTAACCAGATCATCTAAGGCAAACTAGGGATGCCAGTGAGCATCAAAACTGCACCTTGTGCAGCAAATACGTAAACTGGATGATTAAATATCTGAGGGAGGACCTCAGGCAGGCTAGCCAAGACAAAGTCCTGACGTGGTTCATTAATGGATGCTCTATAACGTTATGAACAGTTTGAACATTTGTTCCAGGAAAAAACTCACACCAACATCTCTAGCTGTCAGTTGCAGCAGCTCAAAGTGTGGTGTAATGACAACTGTAAGGACACCCTTGGCAAGGCGCTGGGCCTGGTACTAGGAATTCCAATTATCCCAAGTGACAAAGTTGCGTTCAGAACCTCTGAAGTCAAAAATATTGGAATTATTTATTTATAGAAAAGGTATTTGGATGGGTTACCATGACACCCTCCCATATGCTGTGGAGAGACAGGGGACATTGATAGGACCACTTTTAAGTAAATACAACAAACAGGCCATACCACTATACCCGTAGCCTGTCATCCATGAATTCAGCTCCTCTCATATCTAGTTGGATCATGATTGCACTCGCTTTGATATATCTCAAGAAATTGGTGGTTAAGACTGCAGGCTGGAAAAGGCAGATATCCCAAGAGATCAGCCACTCATTCTGAACAATAGTGTACATGCATACAGGGGCTTTAAGGTCGATGGAAGTCCCAGGGTTAGCGCCACTGTCACTTCCATTTGTTCTGATTACTGAATGTTGTCTATGCACTACAGAAGGATAAAGACAGCAGATGTAAGGGAGTACCACCACTTCCAAATCCTTCCATTCCCCCCAATCCTCATCCCCAAAGTCACTCAATATCTCAACTTGTAACTGTAGCCCTGCTCCTTCACTACTGCTGGGGCAAAATCCTCGATCTCCCTCCCTACCAGCATTGTAATTGTACCTAAACCAAATGGACTGCAGTGGCTCAAGGCGGCAACTCTCCACTCCCTTCTCAAGCGCAATTAGGGATGTACAATAATTGGTGGTCCAGTCAGCAAACACCATATCACCTGAATGAATTTTATTAAAAAATTAATTCAATATGTTAGGACTGCTTATCCCACCATTTACCTTCTTACGTTCTTTCTGCTCACGGTGTTTGCGGACTAGCTGGCTTCCTTTCCTGGAGATGATTGCCATATCTGATGTGGCATCTTTCACAGGAATCACTGGCTCTGGCTGTCAGCACAAAAATTAAACATTAAAATTCAGTAATGTACAGAATTATACAACAAAGTCACTTATTTATTCTATTATGTGCCCAAAATGTCATCCAATATGCCCCATTCCCTTGTCCTTCCCTATATGTTTCCCCTTCAAGTACATTATTAATTCCTTTTTGCAGGTTTTTATTAAATCCATTTCCACCAACATATGAGGAACTACGTTCCAGATTATGCTAACATGTGTTCTTTAAAAATTGTCCTCTGGTTCTTTTGCTGATCACTTTAAATCTGTGTCTTCTGCTTACCAACCCTTTTGCGATAGGAAATAGTTTTGATTCTATCAAAATCCTTCCTGATGTTGAACAAGTCTATTAAATCTTCCCTTAGGCTTCATTCTAAGGGGAGCAACTCCAACTTTGCAATTTGCATATATAGAGTTTCACATTCTCCAGTACCATGTTGTCAAATTTCCTCTATACCCTTCTTAAAGTGAAGTGCCCAGAATTGGATCCATTACTCCAGTTGAGGCCAAACCAGTAATAAAGAAGGTTTTAACACAGCTCCTAGTTTACTTTTGTTTATAACTCTACAGATTCCATATGCTTTTTAACAGCCTTTTCAACTTGTAGCTACACCCTCAGGCCTCTCCATCCTCATTAAAAGAGCATCTAATGTTAGTGTTATTTCCAGTCTATGCTCCCACCAAGAAATATCAAAACTGACGATCACTTTACAGTCTAAAATATTTATTATTTAAAAACTGGAAGAACTGCAGATGCTGTAAATCAGGAACAAAAACGAAGTTGCTGGAAAAGCTCAGCAGGTCTGGCAGCATCTGTGAAGGAGGAAGGGTCACCGGACTCTTAACATTAATTCTATTTTCTCCTTCATAGACCTGCCAGACCTGCTGAGCTTTTCCCGCAACTTTGTTTTTGTATTTGACTATTTGTTTACTTCTTTTAAAAGCATGCCAAAAAACAAAAAACATGCTGTCAGTAGTTACAAACCAACCTACCTGTTTGGTAAACACAATTCGTCCATCCAAGAATGGTGGAACTAAGTTGTGCACCAACAAATGAACTCGAGTGGCATTGTCCTCTTCAAAGTCTTCATCAACTTCCAGACGCTGAACCACACCACTGGTTAGCATTCGATTCGTCTCCCATCGTTCATTATCCTATCAACCAATAATTTAACAAGCATAATCAACTATTTCTCTGACGTGCTCTGTAATGAAAGTACTAACAATCAAGAATATTATCCAAAGCTCAACTGGTAAAGGTGCAAATGACATTGCGGAAAATTGCCCAGATATGTCCTGTACACAAAAAGCAGGACAAATCCAACCTAGCCAATTGCCACTCCATCAGTCCACTCTCGATCATTGGTAACATGATGGAAGATGTCATCAATAGTATTACCTGCTCACTGACACCCAGTTTGGGTTCACCAAGGCTACGGAGCTCCTGATATCACTACAGCCTTGGTTTAAACATGGGCAACACAGCTGAATTCTAGAGGTGAGGTGAGAGTGACAGCCCATGACATTAAGGCCACATTCAACCAAGTGCGACATCAAACAGCGCTAGCAAAATTAGAATCAACGGGAATTGAGAAAAATTCTTCACTGGTTGGAGTCATACCTGGCACATAAGATGATGATTGTGGAGGTCAGTCATCTCAGCTCCAGAACATCCCTGCAGGAGTTCCTCAGGGTAGTGTCCTAGGCCCAACATCTTAGGCTGCTTCACCAATTCCTCCATCATAAGGTCAGAAGTCACTAACGATTGCATAATGTGCAGCACCAATTGTAACTCCTCATTACTGAACCAGTCAACATTCAAATGCAACAAAAACTTGACAATATCCAGGCTTGGACTAATAAATGGCGAGTAGTATTCATGTCACACAAATGTTGCGCAATGACCAGTTTCAATATGAGACAATCTAACTAATGCTGCTTGACATTCAACAGTGTTACCATCACTAAGTCCCCCACTATCAACATCCTTGTGGTTACCATGAACCAGAAACTCAACTGGACTCACTATATAAATACAGAAGCTACAGGAGCAAGACAGAGGCCACAGTATTCTTCGTGAGTAACTCACCTTCTGACTCCTCAAAGCCTGTCTACTCTCAACAAGCACAAGTCAGGAGTGTGACGGAATATTCCCCACCTGCCTGAATGGGTGCAGCTGCAAGCACACTCAAGAAGATTGACACCATCCAGGACAAAGAAGCCTGTTTAACTGGCACCATATCCACAATCAATCCTCCCTCCATTACTGATGCTCAGTAGCAATGTTTACTATCTACAAGATGCGCTGTAGAAACGCACCAAAGATCTTTAGACAGCACCTTCCAAACTCACGGCCACTTCCATCTAGAAGGATAAGGGCCGCGGATACATGAAAACAGCACCACCTAAAAGTTCCTCTCCAAGCCACTCAGCGCTCCGCCTTGGAAATATATCATTTTTTGCTCAGGTTGCTGGGTTAAAATTCTGGAATTCCTTCCCTAAGGATATTATGGGTCTACTAAAACACATGGACTGCAGCTCACCATCACAGTCTCAAGGGCATCTAGTGATTGGCAATAAATGTTGTTCAACTTGTGACGCTCACCTCCCACAACTGAATAAATGAAATGAAAAGGACACAACTACATTGCTTTTTAAACTAATTGCATCACTACAGGAAACAGTATCTCAGAAGATTTGGTCCGAGAAGCCAGGGATTCCAAGTTCAAATGCAGTTCCTCTATCATTGCTAATTCAATAAAATGCAATGATCGAATGTGGTATCTAGCATATGTTCAGCTGCTCCATAATTTAACTGTGTTGAATCATTTGTCGTGCAAAATTATTTTAAGTTGTTAAAGATTTACATTAAACAAAATTTTAAAAACAGGTAGCAAGTTACCAACGAAAAGTTACCTCCTCAGGGGAGGCGATGGCCTCTTGGTATTATTGCTGGCCTGTTAATCCAGAGACCCAGCTAGTGTTCTGGGGTCCTGGGTTCAAATCCCACCATGGCAGATGGTGGAATTTGAATTGAGTAAACATTTGAAATTAAGAATCTAATGATGAACGTGAATCCATTTTCGATTATTGGAAAAACCCATCTGGTTCACTAATGTCACAAGATTTACAGCAGTCAGAGAATCTGCTAACCCCTTCACAAGTGTGATGAGGGTGGGCTATTAATCCTGACCATTTTAGATTCACCCACATGCAAAGACGTTTTTTTGTTTAAAGTTCCTTCAGAATATTGCAGCACTATTGTAGAAATCAAAGTAAATTGATTAGATTCCCAAATTCTCGGCCTTGCAAATAGTTAAGGGTGTCTAATTTCACTCTGCCTCCTCCACCACTGTATTGTCTGAGTACACATAATAGAAAATCAAGCCTAGATATCCAGTACTTAATTTCCCAAAATATAACTGCAACTAGTTAAGTTTACTCCCAAGCGTTATGAAATCTGGAAGTTGATTCTGTGCCTAAACAATTAAGGAATAAATAGATATTGCCCTGATTTTAAATTACAAACAGAAACCAAAAAGGTGCATCCAAGGAAACCTGCATGAATGTGTTCCCTTTTATTACAGAGCTCTTATTCAAAGAAAAAAAACTACTTTATTTAGGATTGAGTTCAGTAAACAAAAGAGCTATTTTGCTCTGAAAAAATGACCAGCACCAGTTAAAACACTTGTTTACGAAAAATAAATTATCCTTTGAGAACTATCAACAATTTACTGACAAACACAACTTCAGCTGTAAAGTTCACCTGAGATACAGCAAGTGAGAGTAGAGAGCAATGTATTAAGTCCCCTTCAAATCCTACTTAAGCTATCTGAGCTTTTTGTTTTTTTTTAATTTGTTCACAGGATGAGGGTGTCGCTGGTCAGGCAAGCATTCATTGTCCATCCCTAACTGTTAGGGGTTAACACTTAAGAGTCAACAACATTGCAGTGGGTCTGGAGTCACATGTAGGTCAGACCAGGTAAGGACGGCAGTTTCCTTCCCGAAAGGATATTAGTGAGCCAGATTGGCTTTTACCCCCAACAGTCAACAATGGAGTCATGGTCATCACTAGGTTCTTAATTCCAGATATTTATTGAATTCAATTTTCACCAAGTGCCATGGCGGGATTTGAACCCAGGTCCCCAGCACGTTATCAGGGTCTCTGGGTTAACAGATCAGTGATAACACCACAAGGCCATCGCCTCCCCCTAAATGTCACTTATGTAACCTAGTATATCTTGAAATGGTTGTTGAATAGATTTAACCTAAATTGTTACCTTCTGGGATGCTTTCATCAAATTCAGAGGGTGAAGAAAACAAAATCTCAACATACCTCATTAATTTGTCTCTTCTGAGCAGAAATTCTCTTCTGTGTCTGTTTCTGCAGCAATTGCTCCCGTTTCTTCACATATTCCTCTGAAGTGTATGCCAGAGGATTGTGAAAATCATCATGTCCTTCATCCATCATGTACCAATCTCGATCTGCTTGCTGTAAGATACAAAGCAAAACAAGTTACAACAAATAAAGTTATGACAGCTTTTCATGGAACATCATTTCCAATTTTACCTATCACAAAGCAGCCTGAATAATTAGCATCTCTGACAATCACCAGGCATCCCAATGCGCTTGAAAGTCAAACACAAAGTTAAATGTGTGGCTCAAAGGTAAGTGTGAATGGAATGGATTCAGTTTGTGGCGCACTGGTTCGAGTACTGGGATAGAAGGAAGCTAGTCTGGTGGGACGGACTATATTTGAACCATGCTTGGACAAGTGTCCTAGCAAATCAAATAACTATGGAAAGCTTTTAAAAGAAACAAAAGATGAGCAAAAAATAATAAAAAGGGAAATAATAAACTTTGAGAATAAACTTGCAAGTAGTATCCAGATGGACAGCAAGTGCTTCTTTAAATAGATAAGAAAAAAGCAAGGGTGGTCAAAGTTAATATTGAGCCCTTAGTGAGGTTGGGGAAATAATGGTGGGGAGCCAGGAAATTGCAGAGAAGTTGAATATTTTGCACCAGATCTTGTAAAAGGCAACAACAACATTCCAAACGAACAAAATAGTCACTGGGCAAAAGGAGGGGGGGGGGAAATAAATACAACAACCATCATTAGAAAAAAAGTGCTTGGAAAATTAATGGGACTAAAGACCAAGAGGTCCTCTGGACCTAAAAGAATCCTAATATATTAAAAGCAGTTACGGAAGTAGTGGACAAGCTGGTAATAATCATCGAAGATAGTAGGAACTGCAGATGCTGGAGAATCTGAGATAACAAGGTGTAGAGCTGGATGAACACAGCAGGCCAAGCAGCATCAGAGGAGCAGGAAGGCTGACGTTTTCTTCATTTTCTTCAGAAAATGAAGGGTCTAGGCCCGAAACGTCAGCCTTCCTGCTCCTCTGATGCTGCTTGGGCTGCTGTGTTCATCCAGCTCTACACCTTGTTATCATGGTGATCATCGAGGAATTGTTAGAGTCTGGAAAAGTCCCAAAGGATTGGAAACTGCCAATGTAATCTCTTTATTTAAAAAGGGATGGAGATAAAAACAAAAACAGGTAGCTACAGGCCAGTTAGCTTAATACAGGAACAAAAACAGAAGTTGCTCGAAAAGCTCAGCTGGTCTGGCAGCATCTGTAGAGACAAAAATCAGAGTTAACGTTTCAAGTCTGGTGACCCTTCCTCAGAACAGTTCTGTTCCTTCAGTTTTTATCCAGTTAACAATGTCTTTCATGGGAAAAAATTGTTAGAGCCTACTATAAAAAAATGTAATAGCAGAGCATTGAGAAAAACATAATATGGTCAAGTAGAGTCAACATGGCTTCACGAAAAGGGAATCATGCCTGACAAATGGATTATAACTTTTGAGAAGGTAACAGGCATTATAGATTAAGGGGAAACTGAGGATGTAATACATTTGGATTTTCAGAAAGTATTTGACAAGAAACCAAACATTAGGCTACTGAATAAGAGCCCTTGGTGCTGCAGGCAGTATATTAGCATGATTAGAGGTTGGTAAGCTAATAGATGACAAAGAATTGGGATAAGTGGGACATATTCAGGATAGCAACCTGTAGCTAGTGGAGTGCCATAGGGATCAGTACTGGAGCCAAATTTATTTCCTATATATATTAATGATTGGATGAGGAAAGTGAATGTACTATAACCAAGTTTATGGATGCCACAAAAACAGATGGGATGGCAAATGGTGAGAATGAGTCAAAGGGTCTGGAGAGGGATGTAGGCTAGTTAGGTGAGGGAGCAAAAACTTGGCAGGAACATAAAGTGGGAAAATGTGAGGTTGACAGGTAGAATGGAGCAGCTTAATAATATTAAGCTTAATAACTAATTGTCACTCATGTATACTTGCTGAGCTATGATTAATTTCAATGTACGCTCACATTCTAGTTCACAAACCACTGGGGCATGAAATAAGTAAAATATTTGTATTTGGTACATAAAATGACCTTCAATTTATTTTCATCACAACACTGTTAACCTCTGTTCAGACAATATCCTTCTAGTTGCCAAAAATGCACTTGAGCAATCTAAAGCACATGTCCCCAGAGAATGGATGTCAGTTGTAATGAGACATTGCCTAGGGATATGATAAATAATCTAACTTAACTCAATTGGATAAAACTGAGACAAACTTGCACCCTACCACCTTTCACAGATGAATGTTACAGAGTTTGTTTCAAATCTGGACAAGAAACTTTCAAAAGAAAGAAGCATAACAGAACAAGGACAAAGTACACTCAGAAAGCCTTTATTCATCTACAAACATGTACACAGCTCATTTAAAAATGATTTATTGATTAATATTTTAGGCTTGGCAAGTAAACTAGAGTTAATTCAGAGTAACAAATGGAAAGAGTAAAATTTGCCAACTCATCAATTCACCCGGTCTTACACTCAATGAAAACCATCTTGGTCTAGTTGGTTCCAATGGCTTAAGCAGATGACTTAAACCAGCAGTTCAGCACAGTACTGATGGAGTGCCATGTTGTCTTTTAGCTAAGACTTTAAACTTGGGCCTCAATATCTGCTCAAGTGGCTAAATAAGGTTCTAAAGAACTGTGGACGCTGGAAATCAGAAACAAAACCAGAAAGTGCTGGGAAAACTCAGGTCTGGCAGCACCTGAGAAAATAAAAAGCAGAGATGAGGTTTTGGTCCAGTGACCCTTCTTCAGAACAGTTATAAAAGATTCCAACATGTTATGATGCCTTGGCACCCTAGTCAACATTATTTCTGCAATGCAGAATAATTTTATGAATTAAATGAAATGTATGAGTGCTTAGCAACATTTCACACAGATGCAAAAATCTTTCATATATGTTTTCTTCCTGTTGAGAAACAATTTATAGCATATGTGGGAGACAGTAGGAACTGCGGATGCCGGAGATAACAAGGTGTAGAGCTGGATGAATACAGCAGGCCAAGCAGCATCAGAGCAGCAGGAAAGCTGACGTTTCGGGTCTGGACCCTTCTTCAGAAAATATGTATGCATATGTATGCATCTTTCCCATCATTCGGAAGAACTTGATGAACAATGAATTTTGTGGCAATAAAAGTGGTCATCGACAGTATCCAATCAAAAATTCAAGTGTAGAAAACCCATAAAACAAAATGCTTTGCAACTAGCAGCGGATTACTAATAAGTTAATAAAAAGCTGGAAAATCGGTTACAAAAGTAAATTGGCCAGAAATATAAAATTAAACAGCAAATACATTTCCAGGTATATAAAAGACAGAGTAGCTAAAATGAGTATGGGACCCTTGGAGGATGCAACTGAGGAATTGTTAATTGGAACAAGGAAGTGGTAGATACTTGAAACCAATATTTTGCAACAATCTTCATGTTGGAGGATACTATAAATATTCCAAAGATAATAGACAAGCAAGGTGATAATGAAAGGAAAGATCATGTAGCAGTGATAAAGTCATTTATTTCTTAGCACATGGCATCACTTATGGCCTATCCTTAATTGCCCTTAAACTGAATGGTTTGCCAAATAGGCCTGTTCAGATTCAATTACCAATCCTTCACACTTGAGAATTTTACAAACTAATAGATCTGAAACTAGACAAATTGCCGAGACCTGATGGCCTGTATCCAATGTTTTTAAAGGAAGTGGCTGCAGAGGTTGGTTGACATTCGGAAGACAAGAGAGTCAGCATTATTGTGTCTTTTTCAGTTAGAAAGACGCAACTAGTGCAATACCATAAGGATCAGTCCTCAGGTCTCAATTACTATCTATACCAATAAATTTGAGAAGGGGACAGAGTGTAGAGTATCCAAATTTGTTGACGATACAAAAATAGCTGGGAGGGCATGACATATTAAGGACATGAGAAATCTGCAAAGAGGACAGAGATACATTAAGTGAGTGGACAAAAACATGACAGAGTTTAATGTAGCAAAGTGTAGGGTCATATACTTTGGTAGGAAGAATCAAAAGGCAGACTACTATTTAAATGGAGAGAGACTCCAAAAATGCAGCACAAAGGAATCTGGGCATTCTTGTGCCTGAAACTCAAGAAGTTTACATGCAGGTGCAGTGAGTAATTAACACAAATGGAATTTTGGCCTTTATCCCCTGGGTGGCTGGAGGTTAACAATAGGGAAGTCTTGTTAAAACTGTAAGGAGTACTGTGTACAGATTTTATTCCCATATTTAAGAAAGGATGTTGCGGAACCGGAGGCATTTCAAAAGAAATTCACCAGACTGATTCCTGAGTTGATTTACCAAGAAAGCTAAATAGGTAAGGCCCTTATCATTCAAAAGAATAAGACGTGATCATATTGAAACATGCAAGATTCTGAGGTGTCTTGACCATTGATAAGATGTTTCCCTTAGTGAGCGAATCTTGAACCAGGGCCCATAGCTACAAAATAGGGGGATATTCATTTAAAACGGAGATAATAAGGAATTTGTTCTGTCAGACAGTATTGAATTGTCTAGAATTTCTACCACAGAGTTGTGAATCATTAGATTGCTCAGAGTATTTAAAAAGGAGGTAGATGGATTTTGGAAGTATCAAGTTGACAACAGTGAAGAGCTGGCACAAAAGAGAACTTGAGGACTGGGGCAGATCAGCCACGATCTTGTTGAATGGTAGGGCAAGCTTGAGGGGCTCAATGGCCTACTCCTGCTCCTATTTTTTCTGTTATTACTCTATATCAGAAAAGAGTGGAAATTTAAATGCTGACAATTTTTTTTCAAAAAAAGGATGATGCAGAATAGATAATATTTTTCAACTGAAACAGATCTGTTAAATTATTTCTCCAATTAAAGATAATGACTCACCCTTTGATCTTCCTCCCATTGCCGTTGCTCCTCTTCATTCTCAAAATAAATGCCATCTTTACCTTCCTCCCTCTTACCTGAGTAGGTTGGAAACGGTTACATGTTAATCTAACACAGCAAGATTGTATTAGAGGTATACAGTGGTCCATTTTTTCAGCATTAAAGAAGCTTATCACAAGTTTTAATCTTGCATTAAAAATACCAAAGTATTGTTTGTTTATTCTTTCCACCAAATTTACATAATTTTGAAAGCAAAATACCATGCGTTGGATTTCTTTTACGCAATTTGATACCCTTAGTGCTTCAGGTTACTAAATCTGTTACATTTCTAAATTAACAGTTTACTGTGCTGAATTTTCTAACTAACTCCCGTGGAAGATGGAAGTGCGTAGTTCTAAGTTTCTATGTTGTAAAGTCACAGATCAATGGGGACAGAGCTACAACTAATCTGGATTTTTGAGTATAATGTTGGCATTTAAAAAAAAATTCAATAGTAAGAAAAAATTCAGGAAAAATCATGTACCTTTGCCTTTTGAAAGACGCGGTGTTGCCCCCAAATGCCTTCTGTCATCAGCCCACTCATTGTATTTGTATGACGGTGTTGGCAGGGGTGTATCCTCTTCATAATGATTCCTTCTAGATCTGAACAAAGTAAATTTCAAATTAAAATATAACGCATGATGTTGACTTAATTCCCAGAACAAGTAACAAAACTTTTTTGTTTGGTCCTAGACCTTAATTGTCACAGAGAAACATGTCTATGTCAGTTTCCATGTCTCAAGATCAAACAATAGACTGCCAAATTTTCATTGAGAAACCCCCCATATGCAAATTTACAACTCTGTCAAGGACAATAACTACATTAACAACTAAATGGTTTTTCATGATTCTTCCTACATTTCCATACTGGATGAGAGTGTTCCTTAGATGGCATTACTTATTGCGTAGTTTTACTAAATGGAAAAACATTCTTGATAAATACTTGAACCTGAATTAAATAGAATAAAAATTGTATGGAAATATATCGAGAATAAAGTGCTGCAGCAACGCTCAAAGAGGTTGGACAAGCTAGGACTCTCTTCTTCAGAGCGTAGTACACTGAGCGGGGATCTTATAGAAGTGTATAAGAGCATGAGAGGCATGGACAGGGTGAATGCACTCAGTCTTTTTCCCAGGGTTGGGGAATCAAGGTCCACAGGGCATCAGGTAAGAAGGGAAAGAATACATGGGAACCTGAGGGTGGTATGCATATAGAATGGGCTGCCAGCAGAAGTGGTTGAAATGGGTACGTTAACAACTTTTAAACAAATACATGGATAGAAAAGGTTTAGATGGATGTGGGCCAAGTGCAAGGAAATGAGGTTAATGTGGATGACATTTTGGTCGGCATGGACCAGTTTGGGTGAAGAGCCTGTCTATGTGCTGTGGGACTCTACGACAATCAACTAACAATGAAGTGCTTAGAACAGAGAGCAACATGTTTTGCTTTATATTTCCTTATTTTTTAACCAACGTTCTCCCAATCCTCTTTTAAGATTCCACTGCAATTCCACATTTACTTGGCACAGTGTTTATGAGTCTGCCTAATATGATCTTTAGCAAATCAGGAACATCCTTTTCAAAGACAATGAAAGCAGTTGCCTATAGTCTACTTAATATCAACTGATTAAAGACAGTAAGGAGTACAGACTCGGGACCTATCTGGTTTACATGCCTCAGTTACGCATTCAGCCACCATGAGAACATGCTTTGAATTGATTCATTTAACTAGCAAGCTGTCTAAATTTCTGGCTCTTGAAAAATTATCTTCTGCCCTAAGAGTTTTAGTTAATAATAACTGATTACTGGATGAGTCAAATTCTTGTCAACAATTCTAACTTCAACAATAGCATTTTTAAATGCAAAGTTTCTCTCTAAGATAATTGGGAAAGGTGGCAAAATTGTACTATTCTATGTATCTATTTTTAAACAGCTTTTTCTGTTCCACATTTATTTTTCACTTACCTTTCTTTATCACGCCTCTCAGTGTCACGACCTGAACAGCGATAACTTCTTTCACTTTTATCTGAATCCCTTTGTGAGGGAGTAGGAGATGGAGACTCCCACTGAGATCGATGAGTATAGTGACTTGCAATTCCACTGTCATCATCATCCCAGCTAGATCGAGAAGGAGTAAGAGCATCTATAAAACAAGGTGATTTCAATGTGACCCAAAAAAAATTAAAATAAGGCCCCAGTCTTTTCATTGCCCTCCACTGAAATAAACACTTACTCATGCTGTATATCTTTTTATATGAAATGGTTTGGTCCAAAGAATTTGTTCCTTGGTTTTGGGTGAGACTAACAGTAAATATACAGAGCATGTGGTGTCAGGTGATAAGTAACAGAACACACAATGGGCTGGGACAAAAGATATTGTTCAGCATGACAAAAAGACGATTTTGGGATCTCACAGGCATCAACGTTGGGAGCATCAGTTGTTCATAAATTGTTATTAATTTGTGAAGAAAAAACAATTTCTAAATTTATACATAATATGAAAATTTATAGGAATGGACAGAATGTGATACTGAGGAGGACTGCAACAAATTCATAAATCTGTAGAAAGACAATATAATTGGCTGATGAATTTCAATATCCAAGTCAAAAAGTATTGCATTTTATAAGAAAATGAGGAAGGTCATATATTCTAATCTGTAATTACAAAAACACAAATTTGTAAAAGCAGCAATATAGTTAATGAGGACAAAAAATAAGAAAGCAAGCCAGACACTAGAGTTAACAAGGTGTAGAGCTG
>JAHRHZ010000223.1:23679605-23729280 GCA_024137785.1 Ginglymostoma cirratum
AAATAAGAAAGCAAGCCAGACACTAGAGTTAACAAGGTGTAGAGCTGGATGAACACAGCCGGCCAAGCAGCATCAGAGGAGCAGGAAGGCTGACGTTTCGGGAAGAAGGGTCTAGGCCTGAAACGTCAGCCTTCCTGCTCCTCTGATGCTGCTTGGCCTGCTGTGTTCATTCAGCTCTACACCTTGTTATCTCAGATTCTCCAGCATCTGCAGTTCCGACTATCTCAGACACTAGAGTTATTTTCTACAGGGAAAGAACTGAAAAGTTGAGAAGTTATATAATATCAAACATTGTTTACAACACACTTGTAGAGTAATTCTGTCACATTATCAAATGAATATTCAGACGCTACAGTGGATGCAAAAAATAGGATCAATAAGGTGAAGATGGAAAGGCTAGATCTGCTGAAAAGTAAAGGCTGAGAGAGATTTAAGGTTTTAGCAAAGATTTGTAGCTCAAATTGTTAAACCCCATAAAAAGTTATACCTTGTTCAATCAAATATAATTGTGCTTTTAAATGCAATTAATAAATTTTAACAACAACAGAACTGGGCCTGTGAAACTACTTTTATAATTGTGTAATGCTATAAAATGATCAAGTAGATTTTTTAAGACGATTCTTTGTTTCACAATAATTAAATATATTTTGAATATTTTATCTTCTACCTTCAACCCCCATGTCAATGCTGCAACCTTAAACTTTCACAACATATTTTTCTCAAAAGGTGTGGCATTTCAATGCTATTAACTTCTTTTTCTGTGTTTCTGTGAAAGTATTTTAATATGATTGGCTGCTCCATCCTGTGAATGCTCAGTAAAGAATGCCACAAACAGTTACAGCACCATTGCACCACAATAGAGATGAAACTCTCATCCAAACCAGAGGGAACAACTTAACTACGTCCAACCTGTAAAGCCTTGTACGAATTTGACAAGTTTCAGTGAGATTAAGTCTCAATCTTTTAAATTTTAGGGAATACACACCTAGTTCCCTCAAAGAAAATCCTGCCAACCCAAATATGAACTTCTGAATCTCCACAGAACTCTCTCAATACAAGTAAATCCTCCCCTAGACAAGGAGGCAATAACTGTGCAAATACTCCAAGTGAGGTATTACCAAGACTCTACACAACTACTATAAGACATGTTTATTTCCTAACTTAAATCCCCTTGAAATGAATGCCAACATGCTGTTTGCCTACCTAATTGCTAAAGGTGCAGCAGTCTCACTTTTAATGGACAAACGCACTCAGGTGCCTTCGGACACAGGCTTCACAACTTTACTCCATTCAAGAAATATTCTGCCTTTCTGAATTTTCTGCCAAAGTGAATAATTTCACACTGATTCACATTATATTCCATCTGCCATGTTCTAGCCCATTCAATCAGCCTACCCAAATCGGAGAGTCATAGAGACGGACAGCACGGAAACAGATCCTTCCATCCAACTCGTCCATGCCGACCAGATATTTTAAATTAATCTAGCCCCATTGGCCAACGTTTGGCTCATATCCCTCTAAACCCTTCCTGTTCATAAACCCATCCAGAGCCTCAATCACTTCCTCTGTCAGCTCATTCCATAGAGGCACCACCCTCTCCGTGAAAAAGTTGCCCCTAAGGTTCCTTTTATATCTTTCCCTTCTCAACTTAAACCTATCCTCAAGAAGCGTCCATTCTTCATTACGTCAACTTATGCCCTCTCTCAGTTTGGTATCACTAGCCAACTTGTAAAATCATAATTGGTCCCCACATCAAAAAGCATCTTTTTTCAGGTAGTGTGAAAGTGAAATTCAGTGTGGCAGGACATGATTGGAGTAAATTGTGTGGATGCATTTAAGAGCAGGAAAGAAAGCATTTAGGGAGAAAGAAATAAAGGCTGATACTGACAACTGTATGAGGAAAGCTTGGAGTGGGGGCGGGTATCAAGTGAAACAAAAACATCTACATAGATTGGTTGGGCTGAAAAACCTGTTCCCATGATGCATTTTTTACGCAATTCTATGAATCACTGCTAATTTACCAAGCACCCCTTCATGTGTGCTGTGCTGAATGAGCAAGCACAGACACCAGGTTAGCTAATCGATAAAAATCCAGTGACATCAAACCTGTACTCATTTCTCCAGCAAATATAATCAACATTCAGGGAAGCAAAAAGAACTGCAGATGCTGAAATTCTGAAACAAAAGAAGCTGGAGAAACCCAGCAGGTCTGGCAGCATCTATAGACATTAAGCAGAGTTAATGTTACAAAGATTCACTGGACTTGCAATGTTAACTCTGCCTTCTGACCACAGATGCTGCCAGACTTGCTGAATTTTACCAGCAATTTCCGTTTTTGTTTCAATAATTCAGTATGAAAAACTAATTTGCACTTACCTTTTAATCTGTGCTTGGGTGTGCTTGGTTCATCTTTTCTGTTGCTTCTACTTCGATCTGAGCAATTGTCTCTGTATCCTCTTTCACTTCGCTCTGATCTATCTCTGTCCTTACTCCTGGAAGAACTTGATTTACTCCATTCTCGATCATCTAGAAAAAACAAAACAAATTATCTGTACAGAAAGAAGTTAATCTGCAGTATCTAGCTATCCAACCAAGATAGAAGCAAACTTCTTAATCAGATGGCTGCCAGGTCAAACAGGGTCATAATCCATAACTTTTATAACATAAACTGTACTCATTAAGGAGCCTTCTGGAATTGACGTCTCTTTTTAAACTGGACACTGAAGGGTTATGCAAGAGGACCAGAGGGTCACCAAACTTTCATCCGTGGATTCAGAAATTGCTGCATTTGTCCCGTAAAGACAAAGGACACAATCCAGATTAGGAACATCTATTTCCACCTCCTGAAATGATCCAGAGGATATTTTCTGAATAGAATGCATAGTTATGAAACCAAAATAATGATAATCTCAAACCCCCAATTTTAATGTATGCAAATAATAATCGAGGTTTTCATTAATCAATGTAAACCCAACTCCATATTTGAAAAGGAAAGTGTGAGAACTCACAAGGTAAGGCTGTCACGTTGGCCTCCCTTTTAACCTTTAAATGCTTTCTGCAGAAAGACACAACAGCAGCTGCAGCAAAATAGACAAGACTGTCCATGCCTTCAGACCTCCAGACAGCAACCTCAAAAGGTCTCCAAATCTGTTCCCTTTCAAAAGTCCTTGTGTCCTTTCCTTTACTGACTGTAATCAGTACAGTCTTAGGAAAGAAAATGCGTCAATTGTCAGAAAAAAGAAAACATCTGTTTCCGAATGTCCTTTAAGGAAGCTAATTTGTCATCCTTATCTGGTCTGACTTACATGTGACTCCACAGCATGTGGTCAACTCTTAACAATCTGGATGGGCAACAAACGTTGGCCAAACCAGTGACGCCCAAATGAATTTTTTAAAAATGACTCAATGTGCCTGCTCAGGAAGAAACACAGTTACGGAGGATTAATGTGCTTTTAGAATTTGTAAACCAAAAGAATAGTTTGTAGTTTGCATACTTGAAGCAGCCTTGGATTTGCCATTGTTCTGGACCCATTAAAGGAATATTTTCCACTGAGTTGCAATTCAGATTGGTTCCAAAAGCTGGAGTCAGATATCAGAATTTTTGCCAGATTCCCCTGGAGAGATTAATGTTCAGCTAGTCACAAATATAAGCAAGTGTGGCATTTATACTCAGAGATCAATTTTCTTCACAGATGGACTTGGACTGGGATTTAGACTGATGGGGCTTATCAAGATACAGTAGCTGCCAAGTTTAAAAGAAAAATGTTTTAATGTTATTGCAATGGTCTGCAGCTGATAGTTTGCAGTGATACTCTTTGTAGACTGTTCAGATCTCTCTGGATCTTCAGTTATAATTGGATTCTGGCGTTAGAAGCCAGTTTCGATCACATTATCAACTCTTACTGTTAATCCAGAATGGCTTAAAGCTAGAAGTCATTGCCACATAATTGATTTATTTTGTTAAATTGCAAACTTGGAAATGAGGATTCTGAGAGATCATTGATGCAAAGCTCGGAATAAAAGATGAACAATTGTAGGTGTGATATCCAAAAGAAAGGTACAATCTGGGTATATCCGTTCAAGAGGTCCCCTTAAAGCGCTTTACTTGTGCTTCACATGATCTAGTCTACTGCATTTGCTGCTCACAACGTTGTCTTCTCTACATCAGGGAAACAAAGCACTGACTGGGTGACTGCTTCGCAGAACACTTGAGTTCTGTTTGCAAAAAACAGCCCGAACTTCCAGTTGCCTGCCACTTCAACACACTACCCTGTTCCCTGGTCAATATCTGTGTCTCAGGTTTGCTGCACTGCTCCAGTGAAGCTCTGTGCAAACTGGATGAACAGCACCTCATTTTCCACTTGGGGACCTCACAGCCTTCCAGCCTCAGTATTGAGTTCAATAACTTTAGGGTTTGAGCTCTCCCATGTCCTTATCCCAACCCCACAAACTAGGCATTGTTAACACATGGTCTGCTATTACACACCACACATTCTTAGAAACTAACAGTCCCCATCAATAGCTACTCATTCACCTAGCCAGATCGTTATCCACTGCTTTGTCTGTGCATAAAGGTCTGGCTAGGAGGGTGAGTAACTATTATTGGGGACTTTCTCTTTGGGATCTATCTCCATCTATCGTTTACTCCTTTCTCCTTCCCCCCACCCTATCTTCTGCATAGAAACCTACATTTTCCTAGCTACCATCAGCTCTGAGGAAGGTTCATTCAACCTGAAATGTTAACTCTGATTTTTCTCCATAGATGCTGCCAGACATGCTAAGCTTTTCCAGCAATTTCTATTTTTGTCTAACTTTTGTTCATTACTCAACTAGTCCTGTGATTAAGGGATTATCATATAGTAGGGTCTAGCCAACATGCTTAAACCAAATAAAACTAGGAAAAGGTAAATGATTATTTGATAATTATAAGGATATTTAGATGAGCACTTAGTAATATGATAAGTCAAGGGAGCTGCAATCAGATTCTCTCAAATGAGAAATTAAGCCAAATTACATCAAAGCCTACGTAGTATAGAGAAAGATGGTGGTTGAGTCCTGTAACGGGATGCTCTTTGGATTAGTGGAATTTTAGATTAGCATATGTTCCAAAATCTTTAAATGTGTATTATATGTAAGCAGTTTGGTTATTCTATTTAATCTTGATTTCTGAAGTGTGATAAACTTCTGCTTACATTGTTAAAATGAATCTGCAGCATTGGATGTTTGTGCTTCAGTGAAAGACTACCTCATTAAAACCATAAACAAACAAAATATGATCTATCAAGCCAGATTTCTGTCTAAGATCTGACTTGTCCAGTAATAACATTAACTGGAATCATAACAGGTGCAAGAAGCAGAAATACACTCCATTTCCTAAATGGTGAGAGTTTGAAAAGTGTTGATTTCCAAAAGAAGCTGCATATCCTTGTGCTTAAATCACTGAAAGCTAATATGCAGGCACAGCAAATAACAAGGAAGGTGATCATACATTAACTTTTATGGCAAGAGGATTTGAGTACAGGAGTAAAGATATCTTGCTGCAATTGTGGCGAGCTTTGGTGAGAGTATATTACAAGTATTGTATACAAATTCAGTCCCCTCATCCATGAAAAGACGTACTTTCTAATAAAGTGAGTGCTACAAAGGTTAACCAAACTAATTCCTGGGATAATAGGATTGTTTTATGAGAATTGAGAGGCCTGAACCTATACTTTCTAGAGTTTTGAGGGATGATCTCATTGAAATATACAAAATTCTTACAGAGCTCAACATGATAGATGCAGGAGGATGTTTTCTTTGGCTGGGAAGCAGGTGTCCAGAACCAGGTGCCACCATATCAGAATAACAGGTAGGCCATTTAGGACTGACATGAAGCGAGTTTTTGAACTTACAGGTGGTGAATCTTTGGAATTCTCTCCTTTAGAGTTTGTGGAAGCTCAGTCATTGAGTATATTCAAGATAGGTCTTTAGAAATTAGAGACAGCAAGGAAAATGTGGATATACAGAAAAATTGCACTGAGATAGAAAATCAGCCAAGAACTATCTTAATGACAGAGCAGGCTCCAGGGGCCAAATGGCCTATTCTTGCTCCTGTTTTCTATGTTTGATTTTAAATAATTGTATTTGGATATTAAAAGAACATGTTCTCCCTAAATCATGAGTGTTTTATATGTAATCATTAACAATCCAAAGTGTATAATATCTACAGTATATGCATATATAAATACAGAAAACTCAATGTCATAATTATCAATTAGAGTTTACTGATCATATAAAATGTTGACAATCAGTGAAAAATGGAATTTAACTGGGGTTTAATTTGGAAGAGGACAGCAATTTTTATCCAGATCTTTCATGAAAAATGAAGGAAAAAGAAGATAAGCATGAATGCAAAAACAAAAACAAAATAAAGAAAAGCCACAAAATCAGGTTTGGTAAATAACCTTTGGCAGTGATTGGCTAGGGAGAAGAAAAGCTAATGGTATACAAGTTTTCTAAAACAAAATCTAGTATTGCTGTCTATAAACTTCCAGTTATGAACTGTTGCAAGAAAACTTAATATAAATGTTCAGTAACTATATAAAATTTTTAACATAAATCTGAAATTACAGTTTCCCTGTGTGTTCATATCTTGGAAGTTAGGTGCCCACTGATGAGTAACATAACAGTGTTTCAAATTCATGATAGAAAAGGCTGTAGTTGTCAAATGACAAAATGGAATTCCAAAGAAATTCTAGAGTGAGTTCTTTAAAGATCCTAACGGTCCCAAAGTTAAAAAAAACTGATTTCAGTTACATTTAAACACCAATAGAAATAAACAGAATTTTAATCACAAACTCTCTGACTCACAATCACGGTCTCTGCTTCGTTCCCTTTTCTTTTCCTTCTCATTGTCCTTTGATGATGCATAAACCCCATGTTCCCGACGATCCCGTTCTCTTTGTCGATGCCGTTCCTTAAATTCCTCACTAACGCCACCTGTGTGCGAAGGTGTCTCTGAACCAGAGGTACGATAGTACCTACAATATAAGGGTTACTTTTTAAGCTAGGTATACAACAATGGCAACAATGCCAACTTAATGTGAGGCTGAAAATGTACAATTTGAATTTTGTTGAAACTTTCATCTTGCACTCATCAGCACAATTTTCAGAAATACCAGTTCAAGTGGAAAACCAATATTTAGATTGTTTGAGAGGACAGTGATGATTGGTTGGCAAGTGGATTCTGATTGGTACAGGCATTGCTATGGAGAATGTAGCAATTTATCATAGCCTGGCAGTTAACAGTCATTTATGTTTAGATTCAAATCAGGCAGGTTGACTTTGATTGGTCACAGCATTACCCTAACAAATGAACCTAATCATCTACTAAGTTGAGTTGAAAGAGGCTCAGGGCATGAACATTTTCTGTCTGACTGCAAAGGGTAGGGCCCTACATATTAATATACGTGGATTCCAGTACACCACACTGGGAATCTGACTGAAAAGCCTAAACTGGTTGTCAGCTTAATTATTTGCATACTCAGGTTTACAAGTGGATAAAAACCCAGCTTCAGATGAGTTGTATCCCAAGCTGCTGAAAGAGAGAAGGGAAGGAATCCCCGGGGCTCTGACCTTTTTTTTAATTCCTCTCTGGCCGCAAGCGAGGTGTTAGAGGATTGGGGGACAGCTAATGTGTTTCCACTTTTCAAGGAGGGTGATGGAGTTAAACCACGGAATTATAGACCAGTGAGTCTCACATCGGTGTCATAGTTGGGAGAAAATTCTGGAGAGCTAATCTCCATATAGGAACATAGGAACAGGTATAGGCTATTCAGCCCCTCCAGTCTTTTCCATCATTTAATGAGATCATGGTTGACCTGTGGCCCAGCTCCATATACTTGCCTTTGGACCATATCCCTCAATAACTTTGTTTAACAAAAATTTATCTCCGATCTAAAATTAACAACTGATCCAGTATCCACTGTTGTCTGCGGAAGAGAGTTCCAAGCTTCTACCACCCTTTGTGGTCCGTCACAGATTTCATTCACAAGTGCGTGTGCACATCACCTTCTGCAGATTCTTACGGTCATGAGCAATTGCTGTAACAGGCTGTCATGCACCCAGATAGTATGCATTCAATAGTGCATCTGTAAAAGTTGCTGACGGTCTTTATGGACGTGCCAAGATTCCCAAGCCGCCTGAGGAATAAGAGGCCTTGTTGTGCCTTCTTGACTGTCGCATCCACATGGGAGGTTCAGGGCAGGTTGTCGGTTATTGTCACTCCTAGGAACGAGACACTCTCAACCCTTTCCACCTCTGCTCCATTAATGTAGATGGGGGTATGTCCTCCTCCTTTCTTCCAAAGGAAAGGAATCTAGGTGCCAAAGAAGACAATCTCTGTGTAGCCCAACTGGAAACCTTGCCAAAATCAACGACCCTCCCACCCCGGTAATGCTCTGCCATCATGCAGAAGATGCAGAAGCTTGAACACATGCACCAACAGGTTCAAGAACAGGTTCTTCCCTGCTGTTATTAGACTGACAAATGGACTCTCTAACTTCAAATAATGCTGATCTTACTTTGCACACCTCCAGAGCACTGTAATCTGTATGCCTCACTCTGTCTAAACACCTTATGATCTGTACGTCCTTATTTGCTATAGAATGCCTCTAACGCTCACAAAACAAAGCTTTTCACTATACTTAGGTAAATGTGACTACAATAAAGTGAAAATCAAAAAAATTGCTTCCTAACATCTCTCCTGAACAGTCTGGCCCCAATTCTCAGACTATGCCTCTGGTTCTAGAGTCTCCAAACAGTGGAAACAGTTTCTCTTCATCTACCCTGTCTTTTTCTGCAAATAAGACTTGAAGACTTCAATCAGATCACTCCTTAACCTTCTAAATTCTGGAGAAAACAAACCTAATTTGTATAATCTCCCCTCATAACTTAATCTGAGTTAGGTTAGGTAGCATTCCCATAAATCTACGTTGTACTCCGTCCAAGATCAAAATATTCTTCTTAAGATGTAATACCCAGGTCTGCTCTCAGTACTCTAGATGGAGTCTATCAAGGTTTTGTAGAACAGTAACATAACTTTTGCATCTGTGCACTCCAGTCCTCTAGCTAAAACAGCCAGCATTCTATTCGCTTTCTTGATTATTTTCTGTAACCCGTTTTAAAGATTTTTAAACATTTTAAAGATCTATGCACCTGAACTCTAAAGTCTCATTGGAGATCCACTGTATTTAACTTCATAGCATCTGGAAAGAACTCTGATCTATCCTTCTTCAGCCCAAAATGGATAATCTCATACTTGAACCTTACATTGAAATCCATCTGCCATAGTTTTCGCCATTCACTTACCATAAAATTGCAAAGGAGAATTGGTAGACTGAGGTTGTAGACTTGCTCACTGAGTTGGTGTGTTTGGATGAAACCAAACACATCAGCTCAGTGAGGAAGTCTACAACCGCATCCACAACCCGAGCTACAAATCTTCTCAAAAACTTGAAACACCTTTGGGCACAACACCCTCAAACTGGCCCACTGGAGGGAGACAAATGCCATCCGTCTGATTGTGACCTGCAAACAACTATATTTCCTGCATGGATGCCTCAGAAACAGGTACGATCACTAAGCTTAAAACATAAACCACTGATCAACAATCCACGGGCACAAAGATCAGCTGCACAGAACGGGTGCAGAACGATAAGGGTTATGATCAACGAAGCCCACAACCACCTCCACAAATACAAGCAGGAAATTGTGCGCAAAAAAACTTTATACTCTAAAGCAATCGACCAAGAATGGACAACCACACCAGAACAAATGCAACCAAACACACCGGCTCGGCAAGCAAGTTTACAACCTCATCCACAATCCAAGCTGCAAATCTCTCAAAAACTTTCAATATTGATAAAATATTGATAGACTACCATCTACTAGGGTGGCACGGTGGCTCAGTGGTTAGCACTGCTGCCTCACAGCGCCAGGGACCAGGGTTCAATTCCACGCTCGGGCGACTGTCTGTGTGGAGTTTGCACATTCTCCCCGTGTCTATCTGGGTTTTCTCCAGGTACTCCAGTTTCCTCCCACAGTCCAAAAATGTGCAGGTTTGGTCGATTGGCCATGCTAAATTGCCCATAGTGTTCAGGGATGCGTAGATTAGGTGGATGGGTCTAGGTGGGATTCTCTGAGTGTCGGTGTGGACTTGTTGGGCCGAAGGGCCTGTTTCCACACTGTAGGGATTCTATGATTCTATACAGTCTACAGTGTCGCCTAACTTTATGTAATTACTTAATTTGGATGTATGGCTTTCTATGCCAATATCAAACTATCAATAAATAATGTGAATAATTCAAGCCAAAACACAGATCCCTGTAGGACACCACTGGTTACATCCCATCAGTTTGAATATTCCTCAACTAATTTCCCAATCAGTAATTTGCCCTCAATTCAGTGAAGTTCTCTTTAGAGAGGCAAGGTTTGATCAGGATAATCAGCATGGCCTTGTTAGAAGGAGAAAACAGCATGAAATAAATAGCTTCAATTGTTGCTCCAACTTTTCAGGTGATTTGAGATGGATTAGACACTTTCCAGAGCCAAAAGTGACTGCCATAGGATCTTTTGTGACTGTGCATGATACAGTGATAGAAGATCTGACCACAGTAGACGTACGCTTGCAGCATGGCTTTTACATGTCCTATTTCAGCATCATGCTTCCACAGTGAATAAAGGGCTCAGGCCCTATTTGAAACATTACCAATAAAGCCCATTTTATAATCCATGGAACTGTAGAAATCTCAAGTTGCGTACTGACCAGTGAAGATAAGTTTGCAGCAGACTGCAGTAGAGAACCACTTGGCTGACTTCTCAACTAAAACATTGAGGAAAGGGAGCTCATAGGATTGTTCCATTCCATCCTGCCAAGTACAGGTCTGAGCCCACGTGGGTGAAGATACTTTCTAAGCAATCTGCTGAGCGATGTTATTACACAGCTCCAAAGCAGATGAGACGTGAGTCCAGGGCAATTGGTCCAGAGATAGGGACACTACCACTGCACCACAAGAGCCCTCCCATCCAAATGATCAGAAAGACACAGGCCTCTCTGGGTCTACCATACAATTAAAGACAACAGCCTGCCGCTTCAAGTAGCTGGTCTATTCAGAGTGCCAGCATCTCAGTGCTGTTGAGAAAAGCTGAGGCCTCAAGGAAACTGAGAGGATGCCTCATTGCTGAGGTACCCTTGAAGGCTGGCAACCAGGCAATGGAGTCGTGGGAATAACCATTGCTACTGGGGCCCCCCTTCTTCAGCTTTGGCATGTTAAAAGATGAAGGTATTAAGCCACTGGGTGGTTGTCCCATTTCAGCTCAGGGCTTTTCTGAGCTCATAGAATCTTGGCTGTCTGTTATAAAGTTCATCACTAGCCAATCAACAATCTTTATGGGCCAACCATCTCCGCTCTACTATATCTGTTGTTGGGAATATCCCTGGAAGCAGAAACATGTCAGACTTCCTATCCATTGCCATTTCACAATAGATGCCCCCTAAGCTCATTTCCAAAGGACTGTTCATGTAGTGGTCTGAAGTGCCTTCATGCTATTTCATGATTTTCTGTAGGGTTTATTTCTGAAAAAGGGTAGAGTCTTTTCTCACACATTAAAGACAATCTTTTCTCATTCTACATTCTAGTTGTGTCCTGCTAGCATGTTTTAAAGGAAGCGACTGAACAATAATTACTGGAAGAAAAATAGGTACAATTAATGTAAATCATCACTGTAGTGTCATACCTCTCCTTTTTCCCACGTCTGCCTACTTTGTCAACACTTTCTTCATCAGAACCAAAGTCTTCCTTTCCTTCTGCCCAGTCTTTATAGGACGATACCTTTGATTTCTTCTTTTCTTCTTCTTCTTTCTCTTCCCGCTCTTTTCTTTTCTGAGCAGCCAATTTATCAAGTCCTAACAGTGAGGTCTTTGGTGCTGGTGCTCGAAAGATATGCTGGTCATCTGTGGCAATCTTCTTTTTTATTATTAATCCGCCAGCCTGATTGCCAGGGTCACTGCCCTCCAGCCGGTGAAGGGAGTCATCATCATTCATGCTCAATAGTTGTAGCAGGTAATGTCAAGTCAGGATTTGAGTAACAGCTCCTAAAACAAGGGAAATAAACTAGTATTTTTGCAAAGATACACTTGGAATCAGATAAAGTATTCATTTTTGAATCCACTAGAATTATTTACAATTATATTCCAACACACAGTCATTAAAAATAGATAATCATGATACTTCAAGTGATATATGCTACCCAGTTGTTCAGAAGACACTTCAAAGCACAAACATAAAGCACAGTAAACAGTGATGTAATTCAGTTGCAATGCCAGCGTAACTCCTATTGCAAACATAAAATCAAAGCAATCAAAGAATAAGGCACAGGATGGAAAAGAAATCTAACTATGCTAAGCTTGTGATCCTAAAAAGTAACTTCCGTCATCAATAGCTTTGTTTGTTAAACACTCAAGTATTTTATAGGAGTATTTCTCCTAATAAATAGGACCTCTTTCAAAGTTTCAAATGAAATAAGTGCTCAGAATCATTATTTTGTTTATGATACAGGTTTCAGTTGAGGGAGGGGGTACAGTCAAGTGGTAGGTAATAGATAGACTTGGTGATGGTGCAGATACATAGGTGGACATTCATCTTCTAAATCAAATGTGATAGTAGAGTTATAAACAGTCAATGTGGCTCCAGCTAGATGCCACATAGAAAAATGGAGTCAGTAGTTCGGAAACAGACAAAGGCTTCGATGTTCCCAATATTCCATGCACTTCGGTAGAAAGAGTAAAGACCTGAATATTATTTAAATTAAGAAAGACCACAAAGCTATAGCACAGTAATTTAGGAGTCACATGTAAAAATTTCAAAGCTCCTTGCTGATTTTGCACGCTAATAGGGAAGACAAATAGAATATTAGTCTGTATTTCAAAGGGAATGGAGTAGAAAAATAGGGAAGTCTTTCTGAAAACTATACAAGGCATTCAACAGCCTACAGCTGGAATACTGTGAACAGTTTTGGGCTGCTTATCGGAAGAAACATGTATTGGCAATGAAGGCAGTCCAGATAAGGTTCACCAGGCTAATTCTGGGTGTGGAGGTACTGTCTTATAAAGAGGTTGAGTAGGCTGGGGCTGTTCTTATTGCAGTTTGAAAGAGTAAGAGGTGACCTTGTTGAAACATGCAAGATTCTTAGGGAAGTTGACAGGGTAGATGCAGAACAGTTGTTTCCTTTTGCAGGAGAGTCGAGGGCAAGATGGCATCTATAGAATGTGTTACCATTGAGGGTTGTCTACAGTGGGCTTTTAAGTATATTCCAGGCAGAGGTGGACTGATTTTTAACAATAAGGACATCAAGGGTTATGGGAGAAAAGGCAGGAAACTGGAATTGAGCACTATCATATCAGCCACCGAATGGCCTGCTTCTCCTCCTACACCTTAGGGAAAAAAAATCTGCTCCTAAAATAGCTTATCTTTTACAAGCAGACAATTTGGACACAATGGAGGGGTCGAGACAGTTTGTGGTGAAGGCAGATGTATTAGAATAAGTGTAAAAACTGACACTTTGCTTTTTGGATGATACTGCTAAGGAACTGCAAAAACAGAAATAGAAGGCAGTCAAGGTCAGATCCTTGGGAAACTCAGGCTATAATCTGAGGGTGGAAGGGGAAGCCATTGCTGGTGATTCTCCAGGGGCACTGGACAGATGAGAGTGGTGAGTGAGCGCTGGCCCACCCAGCCAGATAACATTGGGGAAGCTTTGGAGGATATTGTGATCAATCATGTGAAAAGCTGCAGACAAGTCGAGAATGATGACGACATGGGATCTAATTTGTGACATTAATAGCGCCGTTTTCCTGCTGTGTCGGGGCGGAAATCTGATTGGAGGACTCAAGTGCGGATTGGTAGGACGAATGGCCAGAGATTTGGGAGGCAACAACTTACGGTCCGGCATTTTAGTCTATTTCACAATTAGGTTGTACACTTGCTGTTTGCGAAGCTGCTTCTTGAATTAAACGTCGGTTGACTGGGAGGGAACCTCTGTAACCCCGGTCATTTTTAAAACAAAACGATGTGACTAATTTTAACAATTCCTCTACCCTCCCTTACGGGAGCACAGCCCCATGTACCTGTTTGTGCGAATTTTAATATTCCCAGTCCCATAGGCCACTCGGCCCATTCACACCAAGTGGCTCCCGCACCAGTACCCCACTTTGCCGTTCACACCAGCGGCAGATTGACGACAGACTTGTTCGCCGGCAGTCCCACTGTCTCACAACCCTTCTTCAGCCATCACTCTCACTGCCCTCACCAACATGGCACCCACACCGCAACAAGTCATTTCCGGTGCCGCGACGGTTACCGGGTCATGAGTCGGGAAGGAGGTCATTTGTGTTCTACCCGTTTCCTGTCTCTCTGTTTTTCTCTCGCTTTCCCCCCACCACCAACCTTCTCTGTTTCTGGTAGCCCCAGGCGCTCGGACACGATGCCGGATCCTGTGGTGGAGAAAGTGGTCGTTCACCCGCTGGTGCTGTTGAGCGTCGTGGATCATTTTAACAGGTAGAAAGCAGAGGGTTTGGAGTCCGTCTCATGTGCCCGGAGTTTTCTCGGGGACTGGCTGAGCTGCTGCAAAGGGCGGGTTCGGGGCCTGTGGCCTTCCCCTGCACATAGCGACTGCCTGGAGTAGCAGCTACTGCTGAGTCATACGAACAACACCGTCTCTAAATGGGGCCCCAGCTGCCAAGTCCTCGCTGTTTCCATCTACATTTATTCTCGCCGTTTGGATTTTAAATGGATTTCTGTTTATAATCCAGTCCGCTAAAGATGGTGCTGTATCTTTGCTCCATGTATCTTTTAATTCGTCTATTTAGTTGCAAATATCGATTAAAGGTGACTGGTTGAAGTCCCAGGAGAAAAACAGAATTAAACCTAAACACTTATGTTGAACAGGAGTGCGAAAGTTTTTGCAGGAATTGAAAACGAAGGTTGCGCACTGTAGTGCATTGTAATGTTTAGCGTAATCGGATGCTGCTGTGAAACATAAGAACAGGAGTGGGCAATTCCACATCTTTCATCTGGCCTGGCATGTATTTGCATATGTAACTTGATCGTGTAACACTTAAATAAATCAGCTTCAGTTTTGAAATTTTCAATTGATCCAGCCTCCATCGCTCTTTTTGGGAGAGTTCCAGATTTCCGAGACTTCTATGTGTGAATAAGAGCTTCCTGCTATCACTGCTGAATGGCAGAGCCGTAATTTTCAAGGTTATGTGCCTTATCCTGGACTCCTTCACACCAGAGGAAATAGGTTGTTTCTCCCTAACCTATCACATTTTCCAAATTCATGTCATTTTGTTGAGAATCTGAGCCTAAGCATCACGTTTGTACTGCTGATGTCTTTGTAACTGGAAGTATGATAGAATTTTTCAGAATCTCAGAATTGTTATGGTGCAGAAGCATGCCATTTGGCCCATCACCGTGTCTTCAAATGAGCATTATTACCAAGTGCCGATCTCCCTTTTTCTGTACACCCCTGCCTATTATTTATTGAATTTGCCTCCACCACATTTTCAGGCAGTACAATCCAGATCTTAACTACTTGTGTGAATTTTTTTTCTTGCATACCCTTGGTTCTTTGGCACATCATTATAAATCTATAAATGTTTAAATTCTAATTAGGTTGCTAAAACTTATGATCTGCACTTTTGAACTTGTTAGTATGTGGAATAGTTAAGGTGATTGCCATACATGCACTTAGAGGATATGCTGATATGGGTGGGTAGAAACTTCAGTGGAGCACAAGCACTGGTATAGGGCAAAATGGCCTGTTTCTGTACTGTAAATTCTATATAATCAACTTTTTAATCAGTGGATCACTCCACACCTATCATAATCCCACCTACCTTTCCCCAGGTCCACCCCTCTTCTCTCTCTTTATTTCCCAGCTCCTTTCCCTCTCCTGATTTCTGAAGAAGGGTCCCGACCCAAAATGTCAACTTTCCTGCTCCTCCGCTGCCTGGCCTGCACTACACTGTCTCTGACTCCATCATCTGCCTTTCTTGCTATCTCTGAACCTCTGATGTTTGATCTGGTCTATCAGAATTGGTTATAATTTTGCAATGTGTCTGATTACTTACATTGCAGCAATGTGTTTGTCTCACATTCACCTAACTTGTATTTCAGTACTGTCACGCAGAATCAATGTGAAAACAGGTCCTTCAGTCCAATAAGTTCACACCAACACTCTGAAGAGCATCCCACCCAGACCCATCCCCCTACCCAGTAACCCTGCATTTCCCATGGCTAACTCATCTAATCTACAGATACCTGAACACTGTGGGCAATTTAGCATGGCCAATCTGATTAAAGAGCAAGTTTGAAAAAGAATTTAAAAGCTGTTTATGTGCCTTAAGCTAAATGTCTATTTCATCTCAGAAATATCAATTTTCTTGACATCCTATGTTTCATATTTAGTACACATTTATTTGTACTATAAAATCATATTTAATGTGAATTCATTTGTACTATACAGCGGGTTCCCCAAACGTGAATGTAGTTTTTAAAGACCTAACGTACAAACATTTTCTGTACTTTCAAACTGATCCTTTACATTATTCAGCATTGTGTTCCAACTTGCATACAAATCGACTTACAAACAATTCCAGAACGGAACCCATTGGCAACCCGAAGACTGCCTCTGTCTTCAAATAGTGCCTATGTATCTACACACACTGAGATAGTGTTGTATGGGATATTCAGTAAATTTTGAAAACTTAGCTTCAGTAATAAAATTGGTGATAGATGTTTTTCTTTGTATTGGTGAAAAGGGCTCTGATTCAGAGCAGTATTACTGACCCAAATGAGAAAATAAGCGCCATTACAATATATAAATGGATCTCTTTCAGGTTGGTAGGCTGTAACCAGTGAAGTGCTTTGACACCAGAGTTGGGGCTTCAACTATTTACAATCTTTTTTCTGTGATGTGGATGCAGGGCCTGAATGTATGGGAACTAAATTTGTGGATGACGTGAAGATAGGTGGGAAAGTAAGTTGTCAAAAGGAGGTAGAAAGGGAATATAGATGGGTGAGTGATCAAAAAAAGGGGTATAATGTAGGAAAATGTGATCTTGTCCATTTTGGCTGGAAAGGTAGAAAAGCAACGTAGTATTTAAATAGAGAGAAATTGCAAATCTCCAGGGTATGGACACATCTGGGTGTGGTTGTACATGAAACACAAAGTTAGTACTCAGACATGGGGCGTGATTAGAAGAGCAGAAATGGAATATTATTGCAAGGTTCGTTGAATACGAGAGGGGAATTTTACATGGATTGTACAAGGTTATGGCGAGACACATCTGTCGTACAGTTGTGGTCTCCATATTTGAAAATGATGTAATTGTGAAAAGAAGTTCACAAAATGTTTGTTCACTCACTCATTCATAGGATGAGAGGATTATCCTGTAAGGGATGATTGAACAGACTGCACCTGTGCTCATTGGTATTTAGAAGTGCAAGAGAGGATATTATTGAAACACATGATCCTGAGGGGACCCGATACCGTGACTATTAGGATGTTTAAGTTTTCGGGGAGACTAGAACTAGTCAAAGAGATCTACGGCATAGTAAAAGGTCCTTTGGCCCATCACATCCATGCTAGTAAAAACTTCCATGTACCTATTCTAATCCCATTTTCAGCACTTGGCCCGTAGCTTTATATGCGTTGGCAACACAAGTGCACACATAAATAGTCAAGGGCAGGCAGAAAACTGGGGTGGAGATGAAAATCTTACTGAATGTGAAGGAAGCTTGAAGGGCTGACTGGCCTTATCCAGTTACTAAGTCTCATATCCTGACTTATCAAATTAAACGTCCATGTTTCACCAGGTAATAGGAAAATTTAAAATTCGCCATCATTTTGTTGCTTAAATTTGTGTGAAATTGAGTTATCATCTATCCACCGCACATTTCTGTTTTTGAGGAATGAGTGAGTAAAACTGCATCTAAGCAGAGGCAGGGTAATTTTAAGCTGCAGCTATATTTTCAGTGAATAACTGGTTACATGGCCAGCCTTTTCTATCTCTCTCTCACTCGGTCTTGGTCTCCCTCTCGCTTACTCTATCTCCCTTCTCCCCCTTCCCCCTCTGACTTGTGTTCAGTATCGTAATTTTGTTCAAGCAGTCTGAATTGGATGTAATAATCGCTGCTGTACACTACTTCAGGATTTTGGGTACATTTTAAGAGCATGGATATATTTGGGTGAATCATTAGCTGCACCACTTGGATGTTAAGCGTCATCTAGGTGTACCCCATGCAGGAATGGTCATCATTAATGTAAAAGATTTTTCCCATGTTATTGTTCCTTTCTACATATGCATAGCTTGGACATTATGGGTTTACCATATTAGCAGTGACACAAATTAACTTGAAGAATATGTTTCTATTTTAATTCTTTCTAAAACAATGTTTATTTAAAACCGTGTAAACCAATATTTTGGGCTGTGAACCTAATCTAGAGGTTTGGGTGAAAATACAGTTGCTACACACTAAGGTTTCACAAACAATAAATGGCTCTCGAAATAACAGAGGCTGTGCTGAATTTATATGCGGCACTATGTAGTAAAGGTAAAGGTCCCATAATCCTACCAGCCCATTGGAATGCTCTCTCATTAGAGAGAGGTGACTGGTGATGGTTTAACCTGAGGGTCACCATGCCTCAGGCAAAGGGAGAATTTGTGAAGGAGAGTTCTTCATGGTAACCTCAGCAGCATGGGAATCCAACCCACTCTGTTGACGTCACTCTGCATCACAAACCAACCATCCAACCAGCTGAACTAACTGGTATAGAAAGCACTGCTTGGTCACAGAGGTGGGTTCAGATGAGATATTCAAGATGCCAGTAGATGATTATTTAAATAAAGACAAAGTGCATGGTTACAGGGAAAGGGCCAGAGAATGGTACCACGTCGTAATGCTCATTCAGAGAGCTGGTGCAGAGACAATGTGCCAAATAGCCGCCTCCTGCACTGTAACCACTCTGGTTCTATGATTTTTTTTTTATGTATCCATCTGAGCAAGCAGTCTGAACTTTTCAGCGTCTGATCCAAAAAATAGTGCCTCAGGTTGAACTCTGCGTTGTTGAAATCCATAAAGTGCTGTGGTGGAGTTGGAATTCATAAGCTTGAGGGTACTGCCAAGCTGCGAGTTTTTGCCGTAGTACATGGTGTGGAGAACAAGCTTAAAATGTTAATTCTATATCAAGAGTATGCAATTAAATATAGATAAGTTCCTTTGGTAATGCTTATGGGCAGTGCTTCTTAAAAGGCAGAAAGTTGATAGCTTTGCTTGCCAAGTATTATTTTGCCCTGCCTCATTACATGAAAGGCAGCAAATTCAGAATCTTTGAAACAAAATATCAGACAAATATAATTGTTAGTTCCAATAAGATGGTTAAATATAATCAATAATACATTACAGTGAATGAAAATAATCCATTAGTAATTAATCAAGCTGTCACTTGATAAATATTGCTTATTTTGTTAATAATTATTAAATTATTCATTGTGGTAACTTCTCATTTTTAATATTCAGAATAGGAAAAGTTGGAAATCAAAAAAGAGTAGTTGGAGTGTTGCTGGGTTCCTGGCACAAAAAGGTGCTTGATGTTTCAAATAGTTTTGCAGGTAAGAAATTAGTAGTAAATCTGATTATTACTAATAAACTGCTATTAATCATTGAATGTCATTTGCTTCTAATATTGAATAATCTGACAAAATCCTCAATTGAGATCTAACATTTGCAATCAAAGTTCTCATTTGGATGGTTTTTAAGCAATAAGTGTTGCCCTGAAATGGTCAAACAAGTTTCAAAACTATAATTCAATATTAATTTCAGTTTTGAACAATCAATAACAAAATATATTTCTTCTTTAGATTCTTCTGTCACGGCTGCAAAGCTGAATTTAAAAAATTCTTGGATCTTTGTTTACAAATTATTATGTCCATAACTTTATTACATTTTACAGAACTATGTTGGGAACCCTTTCAAAGGTGCAATTGTGACTCTAAATATTGTTGGCTGAGCAAAGGTCCTTCATGCTCAGTTTTTATAATTTAAACAAAATCAGTTATTATAAACTTTGATGACAAGCAGGAAAGTTTTACTCTCAGTTGTATAATTAATGTTTAAATTTTAATAATTTGTCTTGATAATTAAAACCTGGACATCTTTTCAACATTGCACTTGTTGAAATGGAAAGGGATTTCCTGAACACAATTTTTCAGTTAATTTTGAGTTTTAGTAATTGCCTGACATTTGAGAACATTTCATTTTTTGCATGTTCTTTAACATATTAGTTCCATTTGATGAGGATGAGAAAGATGATTCTGTGTGGTTCCTGGATCATGATTATTTGGAAAACATGTATGGAATGTTTAAGAAAGTGAATGGTAAGATTCCTTTTATAGTAAGTACTTCGCTTGAACCTAAATTTAGATTATACCTGCTCGTTACTCTTTTATTTTAGTCAAACTGAATGGCTCAATCTTTGGTCAGTTTCTGATCCCTAATAGGGCACTTAGAGTATGTGAGGCCTATTCCCTAAGTGGAAGTGATTGGAACAGTGGTTATTTTTCTTTAACAATAAAAGATGCAAACTGTATTACTATCATATATTTCTTTCTGGTCAGTTTGAGTAACATAGCTCAGCCTGTTTCTCTGCTTACCTGAATGTCAAATCGGAGAAAATATATTTTAAAATGAGCAATTAAATTGACATTAATCAGGAATTTTCTGTTTGAAGCATGCATTTATTTGGCTTCGAAATAAGAACAATATAAAGTCCTGTTCATGCACTGCCATGTTCAATACAGAGTCTTGTTATGTGGTACATAAATCTCGTTACTAATTGGAACAAATATCACTTCAAGTGAGGCTTTTCTTTCTAAGTTGTGTACATGCGATGACATTCTCACTTTGCTGCTTGTTCAACATGATGCATCAAAGTATATAATGTTAATGGATGATAACCTATTGCCTTAGCCAGGGAAAGAATTGTTGGATGGTACCACACTGGACCTAAGTTACACAAAAATGACATCGCTATCAATGAACTGATGAAACGATACTGTCCTAATTCTGTAAGGATTTATACTTTTTACTCCTTTGAATAACCTACCAATAGTTGATTGTAAATAACACTGATTTGGTATTTACATTATGTATGGAGGTGCTTGTTTTGGATGGTGATACTAATTATTTAATTGCAAAGTAATTTTAATGGCATTAGTGTATTCGTTCTGAATACAGGCTTCCACATTTTCATTAGTTTAAGAATTTCATCTGGTTAAGAATTTCACTTTCTTTAATGTAGATATGATTAAGTCTTGTTGATGAATTGACTTTAATCATTTTTTTTTAAAACAGATATAATTAAAATATGGTGATATTTTAATTTTGTATTTCTCACTAAGGATCTTGTGTGCTATATCAATTATTTTCACAGGTATATTCAACTTTTGATTGTTAGATCAGGTATATAATTTAGTCTGAGATCAAGATCTCATCAGTATATTTATGTAGTAATTATTCTTGTAAATTTATTTAAGTATTTAAAGCCTGAAAATATAAAAAATATTTAAAAGTATTGACAAGAATGTATGGATGGGAGTGATGTGACCAAATCTTCTGTTTTAAGGCTGTTTGAAGTGAAATTAGTTAATAACCTGTCAATCATGGCTGTTACATATATAGTAAAAAAAAATTCTTTGCCAAAGATGTTGTATAAAAATTTGAATTTACTGTAATATTTACATACAATATGGTTTATTTGTTCTCACTTAGTGTAATTAGCAGGATGATAATATGAGAATACAACACTCCTTTTTCCCCTTTTTAACATTCAGTTGCAGCACTTGTGAACAACAGTTGTAATTATTCAACATGAAACCTAATATTGCTTTGCAGCAACATAAATGTTGCATTTCTGTTTTATAATGTGCTTGTTTCCTGGATTTAGAGATTATCTATTTTATCAGTGTTTTGACTTCATGAGACTGAGGTAAAAGTACGTGTTCTGTTTTTTTATTTTAAAGGTTTTGGTTATCATTGATGTCAAACCAAAAGACTTGGGGCTCCCTACAGAGGCTTACATTTCAGTAGAGGAAGTTCATGATGTGAGTACTGCATTATGAGTTTAGTGACACATGTCAAAGCCTGAAATGTAATTAATCATTTGGATGGAATTTTCTTCAGTGACGAAAACCCACTGAAATGTGATTTATACTTTTGGTATGATTTTAAAGATTTTTACGTTTTTCCAAAGTCGTTAGACTAAAATTGAATTTAAGCTTTACCCTTATTATAAACCTAAAAGCCAAAAAAAGGCACTTTGTTTGATTTATAAAGGTATTAAATTTTTGACTTTCTCCACGTTCTTGAGGAATGTGATTTTCATATTCTGACTTGCTTGTCACTTGGATATTCTTCCACACATGGGAAAAATGAAGTAGCATTGAATAGCATCCCTTCTATTACTGGATGATGATCAGTGGTTATCTGAGCAATGTATGAACACTTTTTTTTCAACTGTGTTCAGATTAGTGCCCCAGAAGCAAAGCCAGTTTGATTATCACCACTGTCAGAGGCAAATCAGAGATTCCTTTTGATTTCTAGCCAGGGCAGTTTTAAGAAATCTACAGTTGACTTAGCTAGTCTGGACGCAGAATGATTCAGGATGCTTGGCGATGACTTTTAGTGTAGATTGTGTGCGTGTAATTGTTGAGATGATAAATGCTTAGATTTGACTGCAATACCTACTTTGGTAAAATAACTGCTATGAGCAATGTATCCTTGGGCACTAGCCATCTGCCAGTGCACATACCAAACAAAGATTAGTACCTTCATGTAAAAAGGGGAAAATTATAAAGGAAAACAATGAATGGCTGGTCAACATCTTCACCTCAAATCTCCATAAAACATCTGACAAAAAAATGAGAGCTCTCTGTAAATGGATATTGGAGGCTATAGCCGATGTGGTATTATTGCTGGATTGTTAATGCAGAGACCCAGATAATGTTCTGGGAACCCGGGTTCGAATCCCTCCGCAGCGCATAGTGGGATTTGAATTCGATTTTAAAGTCTGGAATTAAGAATCTAGTGATGACCATGAATCTATTGTTGATTGTCAGGAAAAACCCATCTGGTTCAATAACATCCTTTGGGGAAGGAATTGCCATCTTTACCTGGTCTGGCCCACGTGTAACTCAATGTGGTTGACCCTTACCTGCCCTTAGGATAATTAGGGATGGGCAGTAAATGCTGCCCAGCCAGCAATGCCCTCATCCCATGAATGAATTTTTCAAAAAGCTCAGTATTTACTGTGGTATCTCTGCAGGATGGAACTCCAACTTCCAAAACATTTGAACATGTCACTAGTGAAATCGGAGCAGAAGAAGCAGAAGAGGTTGGAGTAGAGCACTTGCTACGGTAAGCTGGAAATGTCAGCAATTCTTGATCCTAAAACAAAGTTCGGTGAATTATTCCGTCATCTCCCTTTGATACTGTGATAGTGGGATTTATTTTGGAGAAGTTGGGTATTGATTTTTTTTAAAAATTAGATTAATAGAAGTTTGGAATTAAATGATTCTGCTGATTTTTGTAGTTTTAATTTGGTATATAATTAAACTTGTTTATCCAATGAGTTGAGCTGTAGCCCATTGGTCTTGACATAGGATTATTATTTTTCTTTGGCACAATTCCAACCTTTTCAGCAATGAGAGATATAATTCCCTGCCCCACCTTTTTCAATTAAACATCAAATTTACTAGCATTTATGATGATTATGGTCTTATAGAGGTTTGCAACATAATGCATACAACAAGCTAAAGAAGGATCAAATGCATTGATGTTTCAAATTTATTTTACATTGATTTTCATTAATTTTATACAAAACTTCACAGCTCGCCAGTGTGCCACAGCACATCAGTTGTAAGTCACTATCATAGGATAATGATGTTTATAATCAGCTTTTAGCATGCATACTGTATTACATGTAGATTTGAATTCTTTGTATGATGTTTAAGTTGTCTGATTTTTATAACTTAAGACCAAACTTTAGGATAATGTTCAATTTGTGTGTTTGTGCCCCCATTACAGAGATATTAAGGATACCACAGTAGGAACACTGTCGCAGCGAATCACAAACCAAGTGCATGGTCTCAAAGGACTGAACTCAAAAATTTTAGAGATAAGAAATTACTTGGAGAAGGTGGCCACAGGGAAGTTGCCCATCAACCATCAAATTATTTACCAGTTGCAGGACGTCTTCAATCTTCTGCCTGATGTTAATCTGCAGGAGTTTGTGAAAGCCTTTTACCTGAAGACGAATGATCAAATGTTGGTGGTGTATCTTGCTTCACTTATCCGATCAGTAGTTGCTCTACACAACTTAATCAACAATAAAATTGCCAATAGAGATGCAGAAAAGAAGGAAGGGCAAGAAAAGGAAGAAGGAAAGAAAGAGAAGAAAGATGACAAAGAAAAATGTGAATCGAAGAAGGAAGAAAAGAAAGACAAAAAATAAATTGTGTAGTGCTTTTATATAAAAAAAAGACCTTCAATTTGAACACTCTGCATTGAGTGGGAATGTTAATATTTTGAATTAATTAAAAGGGCCAACATTTACAGCCATTGTGTTTGCATGGGCCAGTTTTCTGTATCTGTACAATGTACATGTTTAATCTTGAAAAATTATAAATATTGCTTTACTAATTTGTCCTAAATTTGTTATTCACTTCAATAAGCTACTGAGAATACCTAATGCCAAACTGCTTCTGAAAATAACCTTTACATTTTTTTTTTCTAAATATGAGTATGTCCTGGCAGCATCACGATGGAGGCATTAAATTAATCTGAATCTCTTGCAAATAAGAGTAGTACTCTGGCTTCATCTACAGAATGAGTGGATTTCTTTTTCAATTTTGTTGGCTGAGTGGGTGAATAAAAGAGAATTCAATCTGGCATTATTTGTTAGTACACTGACTTTTTAAACTTAGCAGCCAGCCCACACTGAAGGAAAAGGTGGTCTTTTCAATTGAAGGTTTACATCTTCCTCACAACACATTTCCACTTGGCTTTTTATCACCTGCAAATTTGGAAATATTACAGTTGATCCCATGTCCAAATCACTAATGTATATCGTGAATAGCTGGGCCCATGTACTGATCTTCGCAGTATCCCACTAGTCACAGCCTGCCTAAGTGAGAATTGTGTAAAATCAATAAGGTCTGTAATTCTGTTTTGCCTTCTTTTGCTTCCTTCTTTAAATAGTGGATTGATATTTGCTACTGTCCAATCTGCAGGAATCATTCCAAAACTACAGACTTTTGGAAGATAGTTACCAATACATTGACTATCTCTGTAACCACCTTCTTCAGCACTCTGAGATTTAGAATATCAGGTCCAGGCGATTTATCGGTTTTCAGCTTTATGAATTTCTCCAGCACAATCTTTTTACTTGTAACAAATTCCCTTGAAGTTTTGTTCTCCCTTATCACATGGATCTCTAATTTTGGGAGATTTCTTATATCTTCCTCAGTGAAAAGGGAACACATTAGTAAATTAGCTTTCTGCCCTATTTCTATTCCCCATTGTAAATTATCCTGATTATGCCTGTAATGGACCCACATTCATTTTCGCCAAACGTTTTCTTTTTACTTACTTAAAAGCTTTTACAGTCTGCTTTTGATTGCAGTCATATTCTATTCTCCCTTTCTTAATCCTCAGAATTGCTGCTGTTTCTGACAATTTTGTAGACCTATTAATCATTTATAGTCCTGAACTACTTTGTTAGTTACAGTTGTGACCTTTTTGAATTTTTGCATCTTGCTGACCTTGGGCCAGAGAAGCATCCAATCCTGACCACTAAAATCCACTACTTTAAGATGTAACAAGAAAACCAACCATGGATAACCCTGGTGCTCCTATGCAGTGCTAAATAAAGGAATGACAGTGACTGCAATATTAGAATCAGTTGCCTACTAAGTAAGGTATAGTATATCTTGATTTTTGTTTGTTACAGGAATAAGACCTTAAGTTGAAATTGTTATACTACAACTTTTGTTAGCCAGATGTTGCAAAAAAAAGAGTTACAAGTCCCTGTAGGGCTGGTAACAAAGGAATCTAATTAAATTTACATTGGAAATCAAAAATGCTGTAAGACTAAAATTTAATGGCTGAAAAGGATATTTGTATTATTTTGTGCATTTCAGTAAAGGGTATATAATTATTTTACTGTTACAGCATTAGTTTGATCAAAATATTGGGATAAATGTGATTTTCAAAATTCCAGCAATATGGCACAAGTAAATTGATTATACCAGTTGATGTCTATTTATTTTCTTTCAAGTCCGTGTTATTTCTCTGCTGAGAAGTGTAGATGATAATATGGATGGATGCACATTAAAGTAGAAATTCCATGTACATAATCAAAAGGAAAAGCATGGGATCCTAGGAGGCATTTTAACATAAATATGCCATCAGTATTCCAGAATGAATGGCTGACTGCTAGTTGATCTTCATGGACAAGCTTCAGTTCCATTCAGTCTACTTCACCTGAATCTCATTGGTTTAATACAATTTGTCCAAAAAGTGATTACACTGCAGTGCATCCAGTGCCTGGAAGGAACCATTTGTTACTCAAGTGGTGTGCTTTTGTGCTCCTGAATGCCATTGGCTCATCCTTTTATTCCTTGTTATGATGGTAAATATGGACTACAGAATTTTAACTTTTATCACCCAATTGTTGTATTGAGACCTCTCACAAATAAAACGGTTGTTTAAAAAGGAAGAAACATGGTCCTAAACCTGATCACAATTTGAGGCAAGCTTTATGAGCCTCATGTGAAACAAATAAACCATCTGCACTAAAATAACCATTTTTCTCACAATAAACCTAAACGATTGAGTCAGCATCAATGTGTTGGTGACTCCTTTCTACTTCGTACATGTATGTGTGATAATTTCATATATTGGGAAATGAAAGGCTTGCCTGCCAGTTGGCCAGCTTGGAAAGACAATAGAGCTAGAGTCCAGAATACCAGCTAGACAATGTTTCAACAATGTTTTTGAGCAAAACTGAGAGAAATGCAGGAATACTCTCCCTAGCGTGCTCTCATCTCAGAAAACAACACCCAGTGTTAAAATAACTGGAAGAAAGCAATCATTCACCAAGACTCAATATGTACAGATTCTGGTACTGCTGCTGATAGAAGTCAATAATTACTCAACTATGGCCTCAGGTTTAATATGCAACACCTCAAAAGATTCTAAGGATTCAAATTTCACAGCCTTGTTTTTATCTAATAGTTTTTTTTAAAGAAAGAAGTTGTTAACCTGTGTTTTTGATGTTGTGTTTTTAATATCTTGGTCAGCAAATAATAAAATTCCTCTTTCACTCAAGGAAACGTTAGTAATTAGCTCCTTCATTTCCCAGCAAACTTTTAATTGAAGCATAAAAAGAAAGGAAAATATTTGTTGCAACTGACCAAAAGGGGGTTAAAAAGAGGAGAGCTAATTCCACTTCATTTGGTCACAACATCCTACACTAAGACAACTACTGAGCAATTATTGCTCCAGCTACATGTTATGCAGGAAAACTTTTTCAACTGACTGATAATGGACTGAATTGTGACTTCCAGACATGTTCCTTTTTACGTCTCTCACCAATTCCAACGCTAGCTCCAGCCACGTAATTACTTTGACCTATTTAAGAAATAGAACCCACAAACAGGCTGTTCAGCCCAATCCGTCCATACCAGTGTTTATGCTCCACTTGAATCTCCCATCCCTGTAAATCTAACTTTTCTCCATACGTTGGTGTGACGATACTTTGGCTTTAAGAGATCTATTTTGTCCTTTTTCTAAAGAAATGTTTTAAAAAAGAGGTGCGAGATATCTACTAAAAACTTGTAAAGTAAATAGCTTGTGAGGCCTGGATTTTTTTTTAGTTGGAACATCACAGAACTTTTAGTTTCTTAGTTCTTTAGTTGCAGTTGTTGCTGGTTCTGTTACTACATACATCTCCCTGCTACACTGTCTGAGTTCCTTTGGTGTTTTTCCGACTGGGCTGCTGAAGTTGCATGTAAGGCAATCTATTTTTCTGAATTTGCCTTTTGCCAAGGGTGTAGTTATAGGATGTTACTATATTTAGTAGTAAAATAATTGATTATGCTGTTAAGTTTTCCAATAGCGTTCCAGCTAAGCCAATTCTTTTTCTTTTTGTATTTTAACTAAAGTATGTGAATAAAGTGTAGTTTGTTTCAAATATTATAGTTTGACCAATCGAATTACATCTGGAACGCAGTACTTTACACTTATTTTTAAAATAGGAAAAAGTTAAGGTTTATGCTACCTTCTTAATATATTTTGAAGGAGCTTGTTCTGGTCCATAACAGTGGGACATGGGTGTCACTGGCTGGCCAGCATTAATTGCTTGTCCCTGGAGAAAGTGGTGAGCTGCCTTCTTGAATCACTGCAGTCCACGTGCTGTAGGTTGACTGATATGCTGTTAGGGAGGGAATTCCAGGTTTGAACCCAGAGATAGTGATGGAACAGTGATATATTTACAAGTTAGGACGGTGAGTGACTTGGAGGGGAACTTGCAGGTGGTGGTGTTCCCATGTATCTGTTGCCCTTTCCCCGCTAATACTTAGCTTCAATTCTATTGTCCATGTTTGGACCAATGCTATAATGATTCAAGTTTTGTTAGGGCTTCTTGATCCCACACTTGGTCAAATGTGACCTTGATGTCAGGGGCAGTCACTCTCACCTCTGAAATCCAACTATTTTGTCCATATTCCAACCAAGGCTGTAATATGTTCAGGAGCATAGTGGCTCTGGCTGAACCCAAACTGAGCCTCATTGATTAGTTGCTGAGCAAGTGCTGCTAGGCCTTTCATCGCATGATGATTGAGAGTGGACTGATGGGACAGTAACTAGCGGATGGAGTTGTTCTGTTTTCTCTTGACAGGATATAACTGGGCAATTTGCCACATTGTTGGTCAAATGCCAGTATTGAAGTCTAATCCCTGATGTTCTTTTAGCAGGATCTTCTTCCTGTTCCTATTGAAGTCACCTGTTTCAACATGGACAACTGCAAATGGATTGAGCCCTTCCTTTTCCAAGTTCTTTTCTTGCTGCCATGGTGTATCCCTTACTCTGGTACCAGGTAAGTAAAACATCCTTCAGGATTCTTATTCTTGGTCGTGGGGGATAAGGATGCCATTTATCCCCAAGTTATGGAATCCCTATTACTACATTCCCATTCTACACTACTCTAACAGCCTCTGATCATATTAAGGTTTTAAAAATTGACCTTAGCAAGGCTGTTACATTATAAAATGATAGCACTATTTAATAATCCCATAAAATAAGACATTATTCCTAACAAGCTGGCATTTTTTTCTACACATTTTAATTAAATTATACTAAGGAGAAGAAAATGTTGCTGACAATCAAGATTCAGAATTTTTAATAACACTGTCTATACTTGCTGGTACATACAGCATTCATTTTAGAAGTCACGCAGCCTTTGAAAACAAATTTACCACAAATTCTAAAATAAATAAAACAATACTTAGGCATCGTAGAAATTAAAGACATATTTGCAAACATTTTTGTGCCCCATCAAGTAATTCCAACAAGTTTGTTACAGAACTTTACTTGCATTACTCTGCAAACTGGATCACTAACAACACTGAAAGGATTCTGTAGGGTTTCAAATTATATGAACTTCTGAGCTGCCAGCCAAAATAATAAAACATCTTGATATCATGCTTAGCAATGGCTATATCCAGAAAATTCTTCAAAATTCCAGTTTGCCATGCCTTCGTAACACTTTTGTGACATTGGTGATGTTTGAAGGTAAAAACTGTTCTCAGTAATTCCAACAAAAACAGTCAGTCTTCTTTTTATAAATCATCCATTCACAGGATGTAAGTGTTATTGACTCACTGGTATACGTGTCCCATTGATAATGTCCCCTGAGAGATCTGTGGTGAGCCATCATTTTGAACCAGTGTAGTACAATGTGTAGGTACATTCTCAGTGCTGTTAGGAAGACAATCCCATTTTTCTTTTGACCTGGTGATAATGACGGAGCATTGATAAAAGTCCAAGAAAGAATAGTGTGTGATTTGATAAGAACTTGTAGGAGCTGGTGGTCTTGTGCATCTGTTGTGTTTATCCTTGTAGATGGTAGAGGTTGCAAGTTTGGAAGGTACTGTCAAAAGAAACTTGGTGAATTGGTGCAATATATCTTACAAATGCTACTGTATTGAAAGGTCTGTGATTTATGTATATTAATATATTTTAGAGTTTGGACTTTATTCTTGGACATATAATTTTATGAAGGGTTTAAAATTAATTTGGCTAGTCTTTCCACAACTATGACTTTTAAAATCAGTATTCGTCAAAGACAGCAGGTATCTGGAATGTTAACTGAAGTTCGTTAGTATTGTGGGGGATCTCAACAGGAACAAGAAAACATTAAGTCACAACCTGGAGCAGAAACTAAGACAAGGAAATTTTTGAAATTTAGTTCAAAAGCTTTTTGATGCAGTTTGAAGGAGACCTGTGTGTGGTCACCTACAAGTACAGTCTGTCCTAGAAAAGGAGATTGATTGATTTTATTGTCACGTGTACCGAAATACAGTGAAAAGCTTTGCTTACAAGTGGTACAGGTAGATCGCAGCAAGCAAAGGATATACAGATTGAAAAGACTTGGAAGCATAACAGGTTACATTATTTGAGGTTGGAGTGCATTCAACAATCTGATAGTGGCCAGAAAGAAGCTGTTCCTGAACCTGCTCATGCGTGTGTTCAGGCTTCTGTATCTTCTGCCTGACAGAAGAGGTTGTAGGAGGTCACTACCAGGTTGCGATGGGTCTTTGATGTTTTCTTTCTGCAGCAGCAATCCTTGTAAATAGAGTGTATGGATGGAAGGTTGGCTTCCGTGATGGTTTGGGCTGTGCACATTACCTTCTGTATTTCTTACGTTCCTGGGCAGAGCAGTTGCCCTACCAGGCCATTATGCACCTGGACAGTATGCTTTCAATGGTGCATCTGTAGAAGTTGGTGAGGGACCTTATGGACATGCCAAATTTTCTGAGCCACCGGAAGAATAGGTGTTGTTGTGCCTTTTTTACTGTTGCATTTACGTGGGAAGTCCAGGACAGGTTGTTGGTTATCGTGACTCCGAGGAACTTGATGCTCTTCACTCTCTCAGCTCAGTTCCATTAATGTAGATGGGGGCATGTTCTCCTCCTTTCTTTCTGAAGTCAATGATCAGTTCTTTAGTTTTGCTAACATTGAGAGACAGATTTTTTTCATTGCACCATGTCACCAAGCCTTCTAACTCCCTTCTGTATCTTGACTGGTCATTGTTAGATATCCGTCTTACTATGGTGGTATTGTCAGCGAACCTGTAGATGGCATTTGTTTGGAATTTGGCAACACAGTCATAGATGTACAGGGAGTACAGTAGAGGGGTGAGGACACATCTTTGTGGGGCTCCAATGATGTGTGTTATTGTGGAGGAGGTGCACTTACCTATCTCACTGATTGTGGCCTATGGGTCAGAAAGATGAGGATCCAGTTGCACAGGGCAGAGCCAAGACCAAGGTCATGCATTTTTGAGGTCAGTCTGGAGGAGATAACGATGTTGAAAGTGGAGATGTAGTCAATGAGCTGGAATCTGACATAGGTGTCTTGGTTGTCCAGATGTTCCAGGGATGAGTACAGGGCTAGGGATGGTATCCTCTGTGGACTTGTTATGTTGTTGGGCAAACTGGAGGGGATCAAGGCAGGTTGGGAGACTATGAGCCATGACCAGCCCCTTGAAGCACTTAATGATTATTGAGGTCAGAGCTATTGGGTAGTAGTCATTAAGGCACATTGCATGTTTTCTTGGGTACGGGGATGATGGTGCTCTTCTTGAAGCAGGTGGGGACTTCAGCTTGTAGAAAGGAGAGGCTGAAGATGCCGGTGGATACCTCCGCCAGTTGGTGCACACAGAATCTGAGTGCTTGGCTGGGGACACCGTCCAGGCCCGTCGCCTTCCTTGGATTGACTCACCAGGAAGACCAATCTGACATCTGAAGCAGTGACAGAGGGAACAGGTGTGTCTGGGACTGTCAGGGCAGGCATCGCCACGCCGGTGGTATTCAGCTCAAACTGAGCATAGAAAGCATTGAGCATGTCAGGGAGGGATGTGTCATTGTCTGCCATCTTACACTGTTTCATTTTATATCCTGTAACATCATTTAGGCCTTGCCACAGATGGCAGGAGCCTGTTTGGTAGATCTGGGCCTCATCTTCAAAAGTCATCACAAAAGTTAAAGGTTTTCAATGAAATATGTAAAATCCCTAAACTACTGATTTTCACACTCAGGTGGATAGAAAGCACAGACCAGGTTCCTATAACTTAACAACAAACACTTTTTATTATAGGTAATCAGATTAAAATACATTAAGTAAATTTTGAAAATTAAAACTCTAAAACCCATATAAACTCTCCCTTATATACAGAGACAGACAAACATGAACAAGGAGGAAAAACTAGGAAAACAGTTCCATAGTTTTTATTTCCAATGCCTGTTTGGTTGATTCATGGTGATCCAAAGGCTTATCCTCAAGCTTCTCTTTTTCAAATGCTTCCATTGGTTTGCAAGCTGTACAGGGTGGCTGTTTCATTTATAAAGAACTTTAACTATTGAGTTCAAAGTTAGAACTTGCAATATTTGCTAAGGAAAGTTAAATTGGTTTTCTTCAGACATAAAGTGGCTTACTTCAGAGAGGTAAGAAAGAGCTTTTTTTGGCAGCCACAGATCTGCTGGTTTCTCTCCTGGTTGGTCTAGCTTCATCTTGCACACAATCCAAGCTACACAAGCTAACTGATAACCAATCACAATTGTTGGCACAGGACCTTTGTCATTGATAATTGCCCTCTACTCCACAAACAAATCAGCTTCATTTATAAACAACCCCTCAATGCTAGTTTGTCTGCACATTGCTAGAACCCACAACTACATAAACAGGGTTTCAAAACATGCAGTCGTCTTTGAAATCTTTGTAAATCCCTGGGTTTCAAAAGTTCTTTTCATTTCATTCCATAATGCTAAAAAGCACAAAAATAATAAGACACCGTCTTTACAAAGTTTACACCTCAAATATCAGCATTGCAGTAGTGAAAATAAGTTTGAATAGTGTTTACAGCTTTGCAGAAAGATCTAATCCAAATCTGTTGAACTAAACAGATCCTTTCACCCTGTCACAGTACTAATGCCATATACAAGGGCTGAGTTCGATGTTAGGTAGCGTAACTACCCAAAAATTTAAAGAGGAAGTGAAATTTGCACCTGTCATTGCAACTTACATTTTTTAGGGACTAGAACAATAACTGGATCAGTAACGAATGTATGAGAATCAAAATCATAGTATCATTGTCTACATAGGCAGTCCTTTGAGATCTAATAAAATATCATGATCACATTCACTCTTCGGAAAGAGAATATAGAGTATAAAGTTCCTACCCATCTCCTTTAAAGAGAAGTTAATCCCTATGCTTGAGGAAATGAACCCTGGAGGAAGACAATATCAAACACTTCCATGCAAATAGAGTCAAATGTCTTTGGTTATTTTGATCACAGAATTAAGTTTCTGAGCATTCAAAGAGTTATTAGAACCTCATGTTGTCTGAAATAATATAATCAGTAAATTAAAGGTAAAAGTCTCAGCAGCACTCCCCTGGTTGCTATCCTCCCATGTACCAAAACCTGAGGCAAGCAATAAATCATTCTTTATCACAACTATGATTCTCAACCACAGAAATGTTACCATGGTCTCTGCTATAAATAATAAATTGAAAAGAGTTCGACCTACTAAAGACAGGCCAAGAAATCACGTACAAAAACAAGCAAATACAATCCTGTATAAAGGAAGGCAAAGAAATGTATATACCTCAAACCTCCTCCCATCTGTTCTCCTGCATCAATAATTTGGGACCACCTAGAAAGGCTTTTCAAAGGAAGAATTGTCAGCTGCCCTGCACAATGAAGAAAGTGCCAAAAGACTCTCAATGTAAACCAATGAGAAAATCAGGTCATCCAGAAGCTGTTGTTAAATCTTAAAGGTAGTTAGTTCCTTTAAGTTGAATGATATAATTGTGTAATTAAACAATTTTGTTGGTACCCAGCAGGTACAGAAATTAAGTAGAGAACTATATATATGGAAGGGAATAATGCTATGTAGCAAGATGTTAGAGTAGAGTATTGCTTGGTTGAATCTTTACGGGTTAAAAAAAAATATCGAATGTAAGCTTAATTCAGAAATGCACAAAGAGGAGACACATTAGCTACACAATGAGATACCACCATGATAATATATGTAAAAGTAGATACTCGTTAATGTTACAGGGAGATAATTGCTATAAATGAGAGCCTGTTCGCATTTTCAAGGCACATAATCACTGGACACTGGCATCTTTATTGCCTTTACAATGGAAAGTGTATATCCCAACCCGGGACTGGTTCAACCTTCTAATGAGACATCAACACTGTGACTGTCTCCTACTGTTTATGGTCACGTGACAAATGGGATGCTGCAAAGACCTGAAGAAACCTTGTGGTTGACTCTTAACTGCCCTTTGGGCAATTAGGGATGGGCAATAAATGCTGCCTAGCCAGCAATGCCCTCATCCCGTGAATGAATAAAGAATAAAAGATTCAATGAACAGTCTCTCCCAAGCTGTAACTCCCAACACATATGGTAGAATATGCCTTTGTTATGGAGAAGGGGAGGTTAAATGAAAGAAAATCCCTGATATTCACTTTATAAGTAACAAGTAACAATTTATTTATTTAACCCTAACTGTGAACAAATTAACTAACAAACCAAACAATTCCCCCCAACTCCTAATTATTCCCTAACTAAACAAAATTCTACTGGTATGCTATTCCAATAAACATGAGTCCCACTTATATAACCCAAGTAGCAATGGAGAAAAAGTTAAAACTTAGTCTCTCAAAGACCACATAGAACATGTCTTTCGGAATGTTCTGCCTGCTCCACTGTCTTTCCAGTCATAAACACCTTTCTTCCACTTATCCTGCTGTCAGGGATGTTTTCTCTGTGAAAACTCTTAGTTAGAAGAGCTGTGGTGCCTTTTATGGATAAGATGGTGCCTTCGTAGAGAGTTCAGTGATTTCTTGTGAGAGCTAGGTACTTATTTCTCAGATGGCGGTTCACTCACACCGATTTTCAAAAACCCTCTCCTCATATACCTGGGATGACATATCAACTTTCTTACAATAGCATTGGTCCAAGGTTGTCAAAACCATCAGATTTAAATTCAATTGATTTTCAATTGCTAAGTGCTTGGTTTAAATTAATTGGCTGATTCCAGCTCGTTGCCAAAACATTAAAACACACCTAAGGTTTCCAAACACAGAGCTAATTGATACATGTTTCAATATTAGAACTGGCTATACATCTTCAGCTACAAACAGACACTATTTTTTCTGTATCAATCTCTAAGCTTAGAAAAGCACTTTATCCCTTAAAGGAACCATGCACTGTTCTCCCTTATCATTTTTTACAAACAAATTCTAGCTTCCTGCTTTCCAATTCATGATTACTCTACAGAACTTTATAACACTTTGTTTGGACCCCCTACCATTTCTATGCTGAGAAGAATAGAAATAGTCAATAGAATCTACTAATAGCTTCTAGTAGCCACGAAGCTGGACAATCAGATGCACCAAGGGCGTGAGTACCTTTATTTACTACACATAGTTAGGGTGGTGGCTGGATGAACAAGACAAAGTCATGCGCGTGGGGCACAGCACCATCAGGTAAACCTGGGAACTATGGACTTGTGAGTCTGACTTCAGTTGTGTGTGAATTGTTGGACATAATTATAAAAGATAGGATTCATTTAGAGAGGCAAATATTGATTAGGGAGAGTCAGCATGGTTTTGTGCAAGGGAAATCGTGTCTCATTGAGTTGAGTGTTTTGAGGAAGTTACCAAAAAGATTGATGATGTAAAGCCTTTAACAAGGTTCCGCATAGTGGACTAATTAGTAAAGTTAGGTCACATGGGATTCAGAGTGAGTTTGCCAAATGGATACATAATTGGCCTAATGGCAAGAGACAGAGAGTAATAGTGGAGGGTTGCTGTTCAGGTTGTAGGCCTTTGACTAGCAGTGTTCTACAGAGATGTTTCTGGGTTCTCTTCTTTTTTGTCATTTATATAAATGATTTGGATGAGAATACAGAAGGCATTGTTAGCAAGTTTATGTATGTCACTAAAATTGGTGGCATAGTAGACAGTGAGGAAGGTTTTCTAAGATTACAAAGGGATTTTGATCAAATGGGTCAATGGACAGAAAAACAGCAGATGGAGTTCAGTCTGGATAAATGTGAGGTATTGAATTTTGATATAACAAACAAGGGTAGGGCTTATACAATTAATGGTAAGGCCTTGGGTCGTGTTGTAGAACAGAGGGACCTAGGGGTGCAGGTGCATAATTCTTTGGAGTTTGCATCACATATCGATAGGGTGGTTAAAAAAGCATTTGGCACACTTGCCTTCATTGCTCAGTTCTTTGAGCATAGGAGTTGGGAAGTTATGTTGAGGTTGTACAGAACATTGGTGAGGCCTTTTCTGGAATACTGTGTCTGGTTCTGGTCGCCCAGTTATAGGAAGGATATTATCAAGCTGGAGAAGGTTCAGAAGAGATATACCACGATGTTACTAGGTATGGAAGGTTTGAGTCATAACGAAAGGCTGGATAGGCTGGGACTTTTTTCACTGGGGCGTAGGAGGTTGAGAAGCAACCTGATAGAAGTTTATAAAATAATGAGAGGTATAGATAGAGTTAATGGTACTTGTCTTTTCCATAGGATGGATGATTTCAAGATTAGAGGACACATTTTTAAGGTGACAGGATAGAGATTTAAAAAGACGAGAGGCAAATGTTTTACACAGAGGGTAGTTCATGTGTGGAATGAACATCCTGAGGAAATGGTGGATGCTGGTACAACTACAATGTTTAAAGGACATTTGGATAGATACATGCATAGGAAAGGTTTGGAGGGATATGGGCCAGGAGCAGGCAGGTGGGACTAGTTTAGTTTGGGATTATGTTCAGCATAGACTGGTTGGACTGAAAGTTCTGTTTCCATGCTGTCTGACTATATGGCTCTAGATTGACCAACCCCAATATGATTATTACGCCAGAATCACCCACCAGTGGGCAGATCAAGAGCCGTTGCATGAAAAGGGCAAAAGTCAGAATGGGGCAGGGGTGAGTAAGTAGCCATGGCGATAAGGAAAAAAGCACATAAGATAGTGATTACTAGGAACAGTGACATGTTTTGGAAATAGCCCTTCAGTTGAGAGACCAAGTGGTCAATAACTCAGTTTCAGGTGGATAAGAAAACAAATTAATAGATAAAATGAAGAAAAAGGGTTGGAATCCTGAGACCCCTTAAGAAGTAAAAAATGCTGGTGAGATGCAAAACAAACTTGGACAATAGTCAGAGAAAGGTTAGGAGAAATTACCTTTAAAGTACTACAGTAGTCTAAACGCTGTAGTGATCACAAAAGAAGCAAATATACTATGTATGAGTGTATGTGTGTGTGTGCATAAGAGAGAGAGAATGCTGGTGTTTAGTAGACTCATAGATATTTAGAGCACAGAAGAAGGTCACTTAGTCCATCCTGCCTGCGGTGAACAATGATCTAACTGCACTAATGTCTTTAAGCTCAGAAGCTGGTGAATGGTAAATGTGAATGTGTGTGAAGTGTGCCTGAGCAATGCTGTATTAAATTTCTTCAAGTTTAAAGAGGCAGTAATCAGAAGAAGCTCTGACAGACTCAGGCAGCATCAGAGGAGCAGGAAAGTTGACATTTCAGGTCAGAACCTTTCTTCTGAAGAAGGATCCTGACCCAAAAGGTTACCTTTCCTGCTCCTCTGATGCTGCCTGACCTGCTGTGTTCCTCCAGCTCCAACTGTGTTGTCTCTGACTCCAGCATCTGCAGATCTTGCTATCTCCAAGCTTTAACAAACTAGAGGATTTAGGCTGTTACTTGCTTTGTTTGGTGGTTGTGGAATTTCTAACGTGTGTCCAGGTTATATGGATGTCAGACGACCAGTACACCAGTAAAGACAAGACAGTTGAAAGCAGTCTGCCTATTGCTCTGTCAGGCTAAAAATAAGCAGCACGTGGAAAAACATAGCCATATGGCATTAGAATTGGGAAGACAGGTATGCTATGACAGGACAAAGAATCTGTTGCGGAGAGAATGGAATAAACAAGGGGCAAAATAATGCAGAAGTGTAGAACAGGTCAGTGGGCTGGGAAAGTTGAGTTCCTAAAAGCATATTGTGCAACCATAGCAAGGGGAAGGGCAAAGGAAAAGGAAGAGGCTGATGAGAGATGGTTAACGCAGAGGGATAGCAAAGCTGAACAGGAGAGAAAAAGGACATTTGAGTTGCTTATCAAGTTTAGCAGTAAGAGTCTGAGACCAGTGCAGACCATTCATTATGTGAATCATTGGTGGTTTTAGAGTTACAGCAAAAGAGAAAGATCAGTTATGCTCTACGATCAACTGGGAGAAGTGCACTCTCCAGGACATGATTAGGTTAGGGAGCTTTAGATAAGAAAATTGTAATCTCATTCACTTTCAAGAAAAAGAAACTAGCCTTAGGGGTGGATAATGAACACTAGGGCAAGACTCATGGTGACTTCCCAGATTGGTCAGTAGGTGAGACTCCACAATCTTGATAAGACAGAATACATAGTTGCTAGTGCCCTCTTGTGGGGTGATGGTAGTGTCCCTACCCCTCAGAAAAGAGGCCTATATCAACTAGTTCAGGAATTCCACCAGAGACTGACTGTGAAAGGCGATTGCTGAATTCCTAACACCGTTGCAACAATTTCTATTCGTTCTAGAGTCAAGAGAAAGAGTCAGGCTAGAGAAGCAGCCCCATGTAGTTGTGTGGATTGCAGGCCAATTTATGTCACTTAATAGGGGTTTAACCTTGTAGTCTGTTTTATATGTGGTTTTAAAGCAATTTGCCACTTGATGTGTCATAATTGGTTTTTCTCTCTTTTCCTTCCCTTAACATCACAAAACAATCTTTTTTTCCTTTCATATTTGTAAGTTTGAAATGCAGCTTATGATTTTAATTAAAAGGACATTTTTGTAAATGTTTGTTGTAATTTGACTGAATTCTGCATTAGATTGGATAGAAGGATTTTGGTTCCTGCCACAGTGCTCAAAAGCTGTGCTTAATTTTGAAAGTTAGGATTTTGAATTGCTAGAATAATTGTTTAGAGCCAGTCAATTAATGAATTACAACAGTTAGCCATAATGAGCTTACTGACTTCTAAATCATATCGAGAAAAGTATTATTCGAATAGCATTAAGTTTGAATTAAATTTAACCAAGACATTAGAAAAACACTTATGAATGTGGAAATAATGGGAGATGGCAATAACGAACTTTCCTACGTTCCCAAAAACATGGCTTGCAGTTTGGGCTTGGAGAATGTCTGCCCAAATTCAGTAGGGATAGGGATGAGAGTCTCAAATGGTTTTAGTACCACCCTAAAATGTACTCTTTAAATTTCCAGTGCTCACCACAGACTGACACAGATAGCATACTGGAGAGAAGGCGAATTCTGCGAGTCCAGCAGCAAGATCCTATACCTCTACAGTAATATCCATTACCCAGTGAGCAACTCAAGTTTGTGTTTCTGTCCCTGGAATGGTAAACAGACTTTCAGTAATACTGTCATCCGACCTCCCTGTAGGGTGTAGATGAACGTAACAGATGGTCTAAGTGAGGACTTGCTGGGATACCTGCTTCCCACGATGAAGCAAATGTCAAAATTACCAGAATGTCTATGGAAAATGAAGCAAGAGGTCCAAACAACAATGAAGCAATATCAGTGAATCCAAAATGAGGTCAAACAGTTCAGAGAGGCTGTGGAAGCCGAACTGGAAGACATAGAGTTATGGCAGGTGGTTTGGAACTTGGGTATCATCCCTGGATTAGAATTGCTTCCCTTGTCCTGAAGGTGACGCAGCTAGTAATTCAAGTCAGACTCACCATTGAATGTGGAGTTTTTGCTGACATAGACACTGGCAAAAGCACTACCTGAAGGGTTGCAGGCAGACAGGTGGGTTTTCCAAGAAGTATGTGGTAAAGCTGAACAGACCTGTCTGAACTCATGGATCTACCCTACAGACTGACCATTGAAATCCAGGGAGAAGAGCAAGAACCACTAATGATTGTGACTTCATTAGGCATGGCAAGCGTCAAAGGGAGGAATTGTAGGTGCTCATTAGATTCAGAAATTAATTACAAAACTTGATAGATTTATAGAAGAAGGGTCCAGATCTGAAGAAGGGTCACTGGACATGAAATGTACACTCTGATTCTTCTCCACAAATACTGCCAGACCTGCTGAGATTTTCCAGCAATTTCTGATTTTTTTTCGGACTTCCAGCATCCACAGTTCTTTTATTTTTGTTTTATACATATAGATGGAAAGGTATATAGAAGGCTGGGAGGTAAATAATCCATAATCAATACAATGTTGTCTAAAGAGATTAAAGAAAAAATGATCTTAAGAAAAATAACTTAAAAATTGTTAATCCTTTAACTACAAAATATAATTGAAAGTAATTATCATTTTTAAAGTAACATCCTGTAGACATTATCAGCACAATTTCAAAATAAGTAAAAACTGTTAGACTGCATTATTTATTCATTCTGTTTGAAACTCCATTCCATCAACATCATAATGATTAGAATGAAAAATTGATCTGCACTCATTTTAACCTTTCACAAATTAATTATTTTTATATCACTTACCTCCATGATTCACTTGCCACCCTAGTTTCCTTCAGCAAGAAGTGTCTGGGTAACAAGCTACTCTATTAAGCACATCATTATCACTCTATGATTGATGGAGCAAGATGTGTGCTTGATGTCGAGAACCAAGGCAAGTGTGTGACCATCAGTGCGCCACACAGAAGCCTAGTGATTTTTCAGTACAGCTACCAGTCAACCAAAAAGCAAACTTCAAAAGTCCAGGGTACAAGATTTGCTTTTGTAAATACAATACAGTTAGCAAAAATAAACCAACTACTCTAAAATGTGAAATATTTAAAACTGTGGACATGTCAGTTATGTGTGAAATTATCTTATTTATATTTTGTTTGGAAGGTTCAGCAGCAGCAAATCCCAAGAATGTGGCAGAAATGAGGTAACTCCAATGAAGTTTAATTATATTGCTGAACTACCATATGGCAGTCCATGGAAACAATGCAGTTGGTGTAAAAAGAGTATGATAAATCAAAGTAAGTGTACAGAAGTTCTTTTCAAGGAAATAGCACACTTTTTCTTTTTAACTAAGAGAAGAATGAGACTATTCTAAGGAAAGTAGAAAGAGTTTAGCAGTAATATAAAGTTATGATAACAGTCATTCCATTACTTGGATGACTGGTTATAGATGCTACAGAAATAGATTTTATCAGTTTTAAATGTATTTATTCTTGATTGAAGCAGAAATTTAATGTGATTGAAAAAACATATACATCTTCGTTGATAAATAAAAAATTAACCTGGCATTTAGAGTTACACAGCTTTTACAGCAGAGTCTATTTGATGCAAGAAGCTTTTCTATCTCATATGGACTTCTTCTCATCCTCTTCTATTCATCTGTGTCAGCACATTCTTTTCCTATTTTCCTCTTCATGTATTTATCCAACTTTGCCTTAAATGCATGTTTGATATTTGCCTTAAATATATCTTGTGGCAGCAAGTTTCACATTCAAACCAACCTCAGGAGAAGACATTTTTCCTGAACTTTTTAGTGACTAGCTTATAAATCTTAGTTTTGGGTTCCCTTTCAGTTTAAGTACCTTTTTTCCCTTAATTTACCTATCAGCCCTTCAAAGGTAACTGTTCTTTCATTTCCTGGATTTGTTTCAACTCCATTCTTGAAAATGGGAATTGCATGATCCCTGATCTTCCTGTCTTGGGATAGTTGGAGACATGATACGCCAAAGATCTACTTTGGAACCCCTTCGAAGTCCTGAGACACTGAATACAAGGGAAGTTTAAACTTCCAATGGGCGATAACCCCTTGTCTGTCACCCTCTTGAATAGGTCTCCCGACTCTGAGTTACAGCTGGAGATTTTGGAGGGTTTGAACTCACCTGGAAGGTTACCAGGAAACAAGACAGATTAAAAGCAGTTCTAACTCCTGGTCAACTGTACCTGGACACCACCTCCCCCACCCACAAACTCTCTACAGAAACAATTACGCATACACCTATTCACTCACACAAACAGAATTGCACTAACACTTACACAACCACTTCCACCTAGAAGATCAAAGGTAGTAGATATACGGTGACACCACCACCTGCAAGTTCCCCTCCAAGGGGGAGGCATTGGACTAGTGGTATTATCGCCGGACTGTTAATCCAGAGGCCCAGATAACATTCTGGGGACCCAGGTTTGAATCCTGCCACAGCAGATGATGGAATTTGAATTCAATAAAATGTCTGGAATTAAGAATCTAAAGATGACCACGAACCCATTGCCGATTGTCGGAAAAACCCATCTGGTTCATTGTTGTCATTTTAGGGAAGGAAACTGCCATCCTTTTCTGGTCTAGCCTACATGTGACTCCAGACCCACAGAAGTGTGGTTGACTCTGAACTGCCCTCTGGGCAATTAGGGATGGGCAATGAATGCTGCCTGGTCAGCAATACCCTCATCCCGTGAATGAATTTTTAAAAAAGCCACTTGCTATCCTGTCTTAGTGTCACTGAGTCAAAATCCTGGAATTCCCTCCCTAAAGGCATTGTGGAACAACTCACAGCATGTGAACTACAGCAGTTCAAGAAGGCAGGTCACCATCACCTTTTCAGGGGCAATGAGGGATGGGCAATAAATGCTGGCCCAGCCAGCGATGCCATATCTGGGGACAGATAAACTTAATTACCAGAATGGAACACCCTAATATAGTTACTACAATTGTAATGGATGACTTTAATCTGTATATTGACTGGACAAATCAGATGGGGAAGAGTAACATGGAATACATATTTCTAGAGCACATCAGGGATTGCTTCTTAGAATAGTATGTTGCAGAAACTACCCTGGAACAGGCTATTTTAGATCTAGTGATGTGTAATATGGTAGAATTAATAAAAGATTTCACAGTTAAAGATCCTCTAGGAGGTAAGAATCACAATATAGTGGAATCTGAAATTCAGTTTGAGGGACAGCAACTGAGCCCTCAAGTCAATGTCCCCAACTTAAATAAAGGTAATTATGGAGGTATGAAGAAAGATTTGTCTAATGCATATGGGAAAATAGACTAAAAGGAAAGTCAATGGATAAGCAGTAGCAGACATTTAAGCAGATATTCCATAACGCTCAACAAAAATTTATTCCGGTCAAAAAGACTTGTTGAGAAGGATGAAACACCCATGGCTAACAAAGTGGTCAAGGAGAGTAACCTATCACAAACTAAGACATTAAAGTGGCAAAAATTAGTGGTAGGCCAAAGGATTGAGAATTTTTTTTTAGGAACCAGCAGCAGGTGACTAAAACGCTAATATGGATAGAGAAAATTCTGAAAGTAAATTGGCAAGAAATGTAAAAACAAATACCAAGAGCTTCTAACGGGTGTATAAATAAAGAATAGCTAAACTAAGAGTGGGGCCCTTGGAAGATACAACTGGGGAATTGATAACGAGATACATCAAAACAGCAGATAACTTAAACCAATATTTTGCTAAGGTCTTCATGGTAGAGGACCCTTTAAACACCCCAAAGATAAGAGAAGTAAGGATATGAAGGGAGGAAAGATCTCATCAGTCTCTGTAAGTAATGGAACTAAGGGCAAGTGAGTCACCTGGACCTGATGGCCTGCAGTCAAGGGTTTTAAAGGAAGTATCTGCAGAGATAGTGGAAGCATTGTTTGAAACATTTCAGAACTCACTGGATTCTGTGAGAGATCCAGTGGATTGGAAAACTGCTAATATGATGACTCTGTACAAGAAGGGAGGAAAATGAAAAGCAGGAAAACTATCGGCCAGTTAGCCCACATTTGTCATTTGGAAAATGCAAGAATTCATTACTAGAGAAGAAATAGGAGAACATTTAGAAAAGTTTAGCACAATCAAACAGAGTCAACATTTTTTGAAAGTGAAACCATGTTTACAGATTTGATCAAGTTCTTTGAGGATATAACAAGCAGAGCTGAAGTAGTAGAACCAGTACATGTAGTATAATTTGGATTTTCAGAAGGCATTATTGAGGTGCCACATAAAAGGTTTTTGAACAACACAGGAGGTCAAGATATTGGGAGTAATGTATTAGCATGGATAAAGGATTCATTAACACAGAAAAGACAAAGTTGGGATTCTTATCAGAGCCCGAAACGTCAAGTTTTCCTGCTCCTATGATGCTGCTTGACCTGCTGTGTTCATCCAGCCCCATGCTAGTTGGGATTCTTAGCTATTTTTCAGGTCGGAAAGAGGTAACTAGAGGAGTGCTATGAGGATCAGTTCTAGGCCCTCAATTATTTACTATCTATATTGACGATTTGCAGGAGAGCAGAGTATAATGTATTTGAATTTGTCAATGACACAATAATTTGAGGGCATGCTGTGATGAGGACATAAGAAATCTGTAAGGGGATAGAGATAGGTTGAGTGAATGAGCTAAAACTTGGTGGATGGGCTTTAATGGATCAAAGTGCGATGTCATACACTTTAGGAAGAAGACTCAAAAGGCAGGCTATTATTTGAATGGAGACACATTCAGAAAAACTGCAGAAGCAGAGGAATCTGGGTGCTCTTGTACATGAAATGCAGACTGGTATGCAGGTGCAGCAAGTAATTACAGTCTTTATTGCTAAGGGACTGGAGCTCAAAAACACAGAAGTCTTGTTACAACTGTGTAGGGGTGTTGGTTAAGGCACTCCTGGAGTACAGTGTACAATTTTTTGTCCCATACTTAAAAAAGGATATATAGGCGTTGGAGGCAATTCAAAAGAGCAAAAACAGAAATTGCTAGAAAAACTCAGCAGGTCTGGCAGCATCTGTGAAGAAAAATCAAAGTTAACATTTTGGGTCCGGTGACCCTTCCTCAGAAGTTGCAGAACTTCCTCAGTTCAAAAGAGTTTCACTAGGCTGATTCCTGGGGTGATGGGGTTAACTTATCAAGAATGGCTAAACAGGTTAGGTGTTTATTCATTAGAGTTTAGGAGAATGAATTTTATCGAAACATGAAAGATTCTTCGGGGGCTTGTCAGAGTAGATGTTGAGATGTTTCCACTTACAATGAAATCTCAGAGTGGGGAGCATTTAGTTAAAACAGATGCAAAATAATTTTTCTTCCAGAGTGGTAAATGTCTGGAATTCTCTAACCTGGAGAGTTGTGGAGGCTTGTATTTTAAGAGGAGGTAGATAGATTTTTGAAACATCAGGGAGTTGATGGCTATGATGAGCTGGCACAAGAGAGATTGAGGCCCCAGGGCAGATCATCCACGATCTTGTTGAACTGTGAGGCGGGTGTGAGGAACCAAATGGTCTATTCCTATTCCTTTTTCTTATGTTTTTAGTACTATAAAGGATGGCGTGGCTTAGCGTGTCCTGCAATTTCTCTAGACCCAGGCCATTTGCTATGATGGAGATCCCAGAAATCAGCCAGCATTGGACATTTGGCCTGAAAAAATGCTGGTAAGTAAGCATGTGCATTTTCCTGTGAGTTGCCTTGGGCAGAATTGCTTGGATGCAAATCAAAAGATTGGTGTTATTTTCTCTCCGCCAATCCTCTGCCGTAATTTTTCAGTAAACATCTAACTGAAAAAATTCTCAGTGCCAAGAAGTACAATGTGTTCACGATCATCATTATTGAACATCACAGTGGACCAGGAAGTAGCATGCTGAACTGGAAGGTTTTTGGGCTAATTTACAGTATTCTCAAGGCCATGCAATTTCTGTCAGCCAGCAGCAGATTTAAATGGCCGATTACGAATATGTTTAAATTGCCCGGTGGTAACAAAGGTTTTACACAAAGACATCTAAATCTGGCATTTCCAGATGTTAAGGACTTTCCACTCTTTTTATGAATATTTGATGTGAAAGCACACATGGAAAAGAGCTTTGAAAAGTTAAATGGATTTGAGCAAATGGATTTTAAACCTTTTTTTCAAAATGTATTAAGATTTTAGACATTTCTATGTTTTTATGTTAATATTTTTAAAGACTTCTCCAACTCGTTTTTAACACTTTTTGAGTAATATTTATCAGATTTTTCCATTGTTTTAACATGAATGGCTTTTTAAACAAATCAGACAAAAAGATGAAAAAGTGATAAATATTGATAAAAAGTAATTTGTCTTAAAATTCTGATAAACTATGTCCAAAAGTAATAGCTGATGTTTTAGATGATAATTGATCTTGTTAACCATTTTGTTGTGTCATCACTTAAAATGTTTTAGACAGCGACCTCAAAATGTATAAAATGATCTGTGGTCAAATTTAAACATTTTTATAATGTGGCAAATATTTAATATGACAGAATGATTCATGTCCACCAAATTTTATTTCCAACATCTTTAAAACAAAGTAGCCTGGTTTATACCAATCTATACCCTCACAGCTACCTGCTGCTTTGTGTCACATCACAGTACTGACAGATCATCTTGAGGGTAAGTCGGGAGGGAATCCACCTTCAAAGAAATTCTAATCATGGGACTGCAAAATGTCACTTAATTCTGGACTCAAAATGACAACATCCTGCTCAAAAAGGTTAAGACAATGGTAAAAAAAATTAGAAAAAATCTGAAAGAAGATGGTAAAGCTAATTGTGAGGAAAGAGACTGGAACTACGATAAACACGACAAGATACTGATACACAAAGACCTTCAATCAAAAATATAAATTTTAAATTATTTGGACGTATTAACATCTTGCATTTTTAAATATTCACAACTGTAATTATTCCTGAGGAACTTGATTTTATTTGGCAATATTCTAAATCTATTAATTAATTTTATTTTTGAAATTGCTTGTTCATCTGGACCTGAGAAAAATCAACATAAACACAATAGGTGCTGAAAATTCAAATATAATTCACAAGCCAATTCAAAACTGGGAAATGTCATGAACAACTCATTTCAAAAAGCACTGGCTCTTGAAAATCAGTAAATATCTAGATACAGTCCAGCACAGTGACTTATGCATCATGTTTCATTTCTGTGCTGTTATAAAACCACAAATTCTTTACCACATTTCTGCGACGTACATGAGCTATTACTTATAACATATCCATAAAATCTTTGATTTTTTTGCTATTATTCCAGAAAGGCAAATATACAATTTTTATGCACAATATTTTATCTAGTTTGAAAAAAAGTCTTGTCTCTAAGGGATTTTGTCTTGTATTATTTGATTGTACAATAGATATAATTTAAGTAAAATATTGAATATTTTTCTACCAAAGGGTGCAAAGTTATCAATCTATTAGTGCTCATTAAAAGATAAAACAAAGCAAGCCTTTGACTGGCTGAATTTTTAAATATATTCATAAAATACTACAATTTTAGGAAAATTAGACATAATGTTTGCTGAGTTTTACCTTTTGACGTCACAGCCAGCATGTTATACAAATGATTGAAATGAGGAAGCAGCATTGAGGGCATCAGCAAAGAATGATTCTGATCTCAAAATGATCTCAAGAATCTCATTTAGTAATTATATTTGCTGCTTCCAATATGTTCAATTTTGAAACGCTTACTAAGTTAAAATTTTATTCCAAGTATATGATTTTATGATAAGGTTTAGCAAAATTGTGAAATTTGTCTTCAATTCTGTCTGAAATTTCACATTTTCTTCCTGAACTTGAAAACAAAGTAGCACATTGATTACATAGTGGAATTTTAAGTGAAAATGATTATTCGTTCTACATATGGTACCATAATTTAAAATACCAATTATTTAAAAAGGCAGTGTATGGGACAACTACTGAAGCTACAAGACTATTATAATAGCAAGTTTTCAAGCAGGTATAAGAGAAATGTCCATTTTTGGTCATCCTGATTTACCCATGATTGCTAAAGCAAACTAAAACATGTCACTTTGTTAAGTCTGAACAGTGTCACAATCTTTGTAACAAAATATTTATAACATGACTGCAATCTTTACAAAAATCACAATCATAATGTTGGTATATCACCAGGATACTTTACAGTGACCTCGAAACAACGGAAGTCAAATTATCTTTTCCTCATTGATATTACTTGCAAATCCGTTTACACATTGTTGAATTGATCCAATTAGTGACCTCAGTTCACTTGCTCTGAATTAGAAGGGAAACTGTCAATTACAAGATTATTGCAACAATATATTATCAAAAAGACTTCAGATTAAGCACAAAGAAGTTCTAATATTTAAACATATGATAGCTTAAAAAAGTACAACTTAAATTTTGAGAAATAAAGGTGCATTATTCTTCATGAAATCTGCTGAATGCTAGCCTCAACAGAAAAAGACGCAATATTCCCTGGAGTCCACTTAAAACAAATACATAGAATCAAAATGAAGCTGTAAGTTCTTCATGGTAGGCACAGTCTTCTGAAAGTTGAACAAAATTGTTTTGTTTGATGGCTTCTCTCTGTAGCTTGCTGTAAGTACACTTAAATAACCATTTACTCTTGACCAAAGCCTTCTGTTTCTTCAATGGCATACAGCAGTTTTTCCTTTAGCTGATCGTAACTTTTGTAAGGGGGAAGGTCCAGGCGATTGAAACTGTAAAAACCCAAATCAACAGTCATATGCACCAACCATATTTTAATACCTTGATGGATTTTTAAAAATAATTTCAGAAATCCCTCTTGCATAAAAGGTGCCTGTTTTCAAGCAATTAATTTCCTGTATCATTCTGCCTGTAAATGGAATCCTTCTCAACCAAAAATTGTGAAATATAATCAATATAAAGTCTGCCTTAATAAGTAGCACAGTATTTTCTAAGCTTGTCATGATGCAACCAGAGCTAAAAAATTCAGATGCAGTGGAAGTGCAACTATTTTCAGCATTTGATTGTAGCACTTAGCATTTAATGTTACAGGACTGTGGACCAAAAGAAATGAAAATTGCTCAGTTAATCATAAATACTATGGAATCAGTAAAAATGAACTATCTGCTCTGATATATTGTCAATTACAAAATAGGAAAGGGAAAAATTACACAGGTTTTGAGAGGTGGCATATAAATTTATACCATGGGTGAGATTATTTATTTGGAAAATGTCATGTTTTGGGATGGTAATAAATATATTCATCAGACTTCTTTTGCCTCTGATGCATTTTTACCTTCAGAACATTTACTTTATCTTTCAAGTCATTTTTATCCTATGCAAAGACAGATTTGTTAAAGAGATAAAAGGTACTGCAGATGCTGGAGAATCCGAGATAACAAGCATGGGGCTGGATGAACACAGCAGGTCAAGCAGCATCATAGGAGCAGGAAAACTTGACGTTTCGGG